>CANSZD010000231.1:0-206736 GCA_947648045.1 Beta corolliflora | reverse complement strand
CCTTAAGCTCATTTTCACCCCAGGTTTTATCCCGGAGCGGGAATGCAATTGTTTCGACCTTTCTTCATGAACCTTTAACGCCGGCTATCAGTAACTTGCAAGTTGCGAATTGATTCTATTTAAATTCTTGACTCGATTTTCACACTTTTCGATTTCGAACAACTTGGAACATAGAAGTCCCTTGCCTGACGTTACGCCGGCCATTAGAACTACGCTCAAAAAATCTAGAGCTTGACTCCACATTCCTAAAATACTTGAATGGAGCTCTCCCTCTACGATAACATCATGACACCTAATCAGACATTGGAGAATGATCGAACATCCCCTCGAGGTAAGAACCATGACCTCGATTGGTTGGAATTTCTCACTCCATATAGTGTTCCCCATCCCTCTCTCGATCTTACTAAAAACCCTCCGCTCCCCCGTTACAGCATTCGGGTGTAACTAACACCCGACGGAAGAGAGATCTTCCGACACCACGAATAGCAACACTTGTCTAAAAGGACTCATTTCATAGTCACCTTACGGGGAGCACCCGATCCTGCCATCCCTATTTAGAACACAATTAAAATCACCATCCACACCCAAGCATCACTAATTCTTTCGGCCCGGGCCAATAAGATCCCTCCATAAACTCTCTCTTTTATTGGCTAAATTAACGGCATAATTAAGAGAATAATAAAAACCCACCCCGCCTAGCTTCAGGAATAATCCAGCAATGAATTAAGCGCATAATAACCAACAAGATGCTAACATCAAAGCTTAAAGGATTCCATGCTAACACAATTCTACCCCAGGATGATAGGTAGAATTAGAAGTAAAACACCACCCGGCAAAGACGTCACGATCCGAACTGACCCATTTGTTAATTAACCTTCACTTTTGTCTCAGCGAGGCAAGCTAATCGAAGGGACCTAATGTTCATACATTTCTTCACGTCATACATTTTTCAAACAATTGATCCCCGGATATTCAGGCATACCATACTATCCATTAGCACCGAGGAGAGTCCCCTCCCCTGTCTTGTATAACACCGATTCCATCACAAACAACTTGCCCCACAAGCCGTCCTTTGTAACACTATCATCTCAATACGGCAAAAGCATTAGTTACCCTTTGTTGGTCTCTTGGGAGAGATAGTTTTCCTTGCCGTGTTCCTCACGCATTTGGAATTCATCTGTTTGCACCCTGCCTTCGGCCTCGAAGGACTCATTACGAGCAAACCACCTCACCTTTTGCTTCGAGGCGGGCTTTGGCCTCCATTCCTTCCTCTTATCTAACTTCTTACACTCCTCATGCATGTCCTAGTTGCTTGCATACGGAAGAACACAATGTAGGCTTCCCTCCCATACCTGCATGGACCATGACCTTCCCAACCCTCTCTCATTAATGAAAGAGACTTGATCGGGGAACCCTTGGTCCACCTTAACTCCAATCAATACTCTGGCATAGTTCAATTTCTCCCTCTTAGTCGTAGCTTGATCGACTTTCAAAAATTTACCAATTGGTGCCGCTAACTTCTTGGCGATTCTCGCCCCAATTTTTAAATTAACACGTAGTTGAATCAAAGTAGGCAAAACATCAAAATCTCTCCCTAGTAACATCCATATCCTTTGTTCCCAGCTCGCATAATCAACGGCTTATTATCGAAAGAAAATTCCGGAGAGTTCCGGCTAAATCGAATCACGTTTCTCCATTGAAAGAAATCTCACTATAAACACTCCCTTCCTTAACATTGGCACCTTATTAACCTTTGATTCCTCGAGACCGGACGAAGAAAACCTTCCATAACATGAGGAGGGGATTGGCACCAATTACATAGCAAATCAAAGATGAATTCCAAAAATCTATCTCACTTTGAATATCCTCGACATCGATCTTAATTTTCTCATCATTCGATTCATCGGTAGTATTAGGCACGAATGAACTCACCTCGGGGTCATCAAATTGCAAAATCGAAATTGGATCTTGAGCTACAAGCCGTTACATCCGCCCATGACAAATTACTCCTCTGGTTTTGTTTCTCAGCGAGACGAATGCATCGCGATGAGCCATTACGAGAAGAATCGGCTGCGTCCTCACAGCTATTTTGAATCTCACGAATAACCTCGCTTCATCGATTACATCATTTGCAAACTCCATAGTTGTTACTCCCTGACAGCTCGTCCATCGATCTCGTTTTCCTACTCTCCGACTTGCCACTAGGACCAGGGTTTTTTTGGTAGTTGTATGGGTATAACCCAGTACGTTAGCGGACCTCCATGAGGAGTCGCGAACACGTGAAAATGACGGACGCGAATATTGTAAGTGTCGCCTATTGCTCTAACAAGTCGGTTCATTGACGTGGTCAGAGCAACGGTGGCGGTCGCCCCAACCAAGAGGAAAAAATAAGGGAATCTTCCCTGTCGAAACGCACCACTTGCCGTACATGTGTAAAAGGATTACACACCACGACGGAAGGAATAGTACTTCTATAAATAGCGAATGGTACTCTTATGCGAGGTACATTCTCTCACTTTCAAATTCTTATCTCTCTCTCTCTACTTTCTCTCTCTAAAATCCTATTTGGACACGTGCGACTTGAGCGTCGGAGGGTTTCCTCGTATCCCCCAGGGTAGTTGCGTTTGCTTCTTGTGCGGCTATTCACCGGCGGACGCATGACTCCGATCCCTTGCGGACTATTTTCAAGACCGTCAGCCCAGGTTTCTCAGCCCAAAACAACTTGGTGCTAGAAGGAGGGGCTCCCATCTTTGTAAACGCTCATGGAAAAGAGCAAACAATGACAGGCCGTGATCCATCGAGTTTGAAGCCGTCGAGGATCTACACCCATCATTCTTAGGACCACTCGGTGCACCTCGGTTCGGCACGGGATGATGAGAACTTCGATGAGCGACGAGCTCACGGGAACAATGTGTCTCGGAGGTAAACAACGTGGCGGATCATTTAACTGGCTCAGTGAATCGATTCTCCTAGCGACTACAAGCGTAGCGTCTTTCATCAGGAAATGTTACAGGCCGGGTACTCCTCGGCTAACAACACCCTCACTCCTAATCTGAGTTGGTCGAGTTCGCATGCGGGTGGCGCCCTTAGCGGGTCGCGATGCGTGGTCGCCGTGAGGAGATTGCGTACCTTCACTCAGAAGGGCGTCGGATGGAGAGAATAATCGATGACCCAGTATGAAGAAGTTGTCTAGAGGGCGAGAATTTAAACAATTACGAAGATGAGTATCAAGCCGTTCTCATCGAGAATACGGCACCAACGGTGTAAGCTATCTGCTGGTGGACACTTGTTGATTAAACCAAAGCTGTCTCCCTTCATTCAGAAATCTTAAACCACCCCGTGCCTCGAATCGAGATGCGGTCCTGCCAAGTATGGCGGCGCCTCGGACCGGATGACCATGTGGCCGTTTATGAGGGACACATGTATTTATACACCCGGTGGACGCCATCGGGTGTAAAGTCTTCCCATCCACTCGGCGGGATTGCCCGGACATGGTTTAAGAGCATCGAGATTGTAACGTTTCAAGTTTTTCTCGGCTTTCATCTATGTTCGGCACTCACTTCGTGAGTAATAGGCGCCGTGAGCGCACAGACTAGCGAGTTGTTATCTAATCAACGGCGTGAAAATGAGAGCTGCGAGATTTCGTTGGCCGTTTTAATCTTTGAGGCGGTCACTTATTCCTCGTCTTGGCAGAACATGGCGAGTCCCTAGCTCTAATGGCCCAAGGGTGAGGGAGGGGTGCATTCGGGAGCTACGGGCGCAAAACCTTCACATCCTAGAGCCGATCTTAAGAAAGGCGAAGCGACTTCATTAGAGGTGAGGAGTTTGACCAGGCATGAGCGACGAAGTCGCGAGCAGAAAAGAAGAAGGATGAGCGAGAAGAAGGAAAAGGGTCGCGAATATGATCGGCCGAGATGAAAGGAGACAAGAGTCGAATGTGGTCAAGAAAGGAATGGCCGCGAGAAGAATGACCGCGAAAGAATTGAGTACAAAGATAAGTTCGATGCGTATACGCGGCTCACGACCTAGGAGCGCAAATATACCGGATGAACAGGACAGTGATAAATGGCGAGCGTCGAAAGCAAATGTTTCCAAAAGCAGTGATAAGAACAAATGGTGCGATTTTCATGGGGATCACGGCCATACTACGAGAGAGCCTAGGCATTTGAAGGATAATGTAGAGGATGCGATAAGACGGGGGGTTACTTCGCTCCCGGTCTGAGGCTCGGTCGAAAGGAAGGAGAGGCGCGATAAAAACGAGAATAACCGAGAATGTGCAATCACGGATCTCGGAAATTCACGTTATAAGTGGCGGTCCGATTCATGGCGGTAGCATGAACGGAGACGAGGCCGGCCTAAAAGAATTCGGGCATCGAGTCGAATTTCAATGAAAGCATGCGATGGAGAAGGCCACCGGTAATGCCGCCATGTCTTTCCACTGCGGAAGACGCGAAGCACGTCATCACCCCCATGATGACCGGCGGGTAGTCACGTTGAAGGTGTCGAGCGTACGATCCACGAATTGCACGGTGGACGGAGGAAGTTCGCAAATATCTTGTATCTCTCCACTTTTGAGAAGGCGATGATTGGCCAGGGAGCATCGGGCACATTCCATTTACTCGGTGATAGGCTTCGCGGGCGTCGGTGATCCCGAGGAAGGCGATTACCCTACCGGTCGGGGTAGGGAGACGATGAGAACGCCCGGGGGGATGTAATGGCGGAATTTTTGGTAGTTGACGTCAAGGGGAGCTTACAATGCGGTACTCCCGGACGTCCCTTCATCCACGGACGTCCAGGGGTTGTGTCGGCTTACCATTTGACTATCTTGTATGCGTTTCCGATCTCGGGGCCGACCGGTAAAGTTAAGAGGAAATCAAGAGATGGCAAAAATCATGCTATCTATGACATTAAAGCGGCCAAGGAGAGTTCCGGTAGAGGATCTTAATCGCCAACACGGAAGCAAAGGCGAGCCCCGTAGAAGAGCTGCGCAAATGGGAAGAATCCGAGAAAGGGGATGAGGAGATGATGGAAGTTTCGATGGAAGAGTTGGAATCCAGGACAGGCGATACGCCCAGGTCAGCCAGGACGGAGAAACAAGCGGGGAGATGTTGGCGGAGGATCCAGCGGGGGCGATTCTTTGTAGGAACGGAGACATGGACCCAAAGGTTGGGAATCGGCTTGGTGACTCTCTAAGAGAAAGCGCAGATGTTTTCGCGTTCTCGCGGATGAGATGCTTTGGGAATAGATCCGGCCGTGATGGTACATCGTCTAAATGTTAGCAGCACTTGTCGCCTTCGGTCAATAAAGAGCGAAATTTTACGGCCGAAAGAACAAAGTAGTAAAAGAGGAAGTTGATAAGGCTGGCATGCGGCCGAGCTTCATTGAGCCATGTGATTACCCCGAGGAATGGTTGGCCAATGTGGTCGTGGTGAAAAAAGCTAACGGTCGGTGGAGGATGTGCGTAGACTTCACGGACCTCATAAGGCTTGCCCCGAAGGGCGCTATACAGGTACAAGAATAGACCCGGCTAGTAGACTCTACCGAGCGGTCATGCCTTTGTTAAGCTTTATGGATCCGTTCTCGGGCTATCACCGAGATTAGCTTGCTCGAGGCCGATAGAAAAAGCGACAGCATTCATCACGAGATTGTGGCGTATCTGACTATAAGGCAATGTCGTTTGGGCTCAGTAATGCGGAGCAACCTATCAAAAGGCGAGTCGACAAGGTATTCGCGGATCGAGAGGGGGAGAAACATCGAGGCATATGTTGGCGGCTCCATCGTCAAAAGTAAAGCGACCGCGAACACCTAGCGACTTAGAAGAAACTTTGAACGTTGAGGAAATATAAGATGAAGCTCGGCCAAAAATGTGTCTTTGGGGTGAGGAAGCGGGGAAGTTTTAGGCTTTTTGGTAAGTAAGAGAGGGATTGATGCAAACCCGGATAAAGTTCAAGCTATTGTCGACCTACTGGAGCCAAAAGTGTCGAAGACATTCGGGAGGCTACTTGGGGAGAATGGCGGCCCTCGCTCCGATTCATTTCAAAATCGGCGAGACAAAGGCTTTGCGTTTCTTTGCCTTGCTAAGAGAGGAAATAAGAAATTCGAGTGGGGAGAGGAGCAAAGCAAAGCATTCACGGCGGTAAAAGAGCATTTGAAAAAGCTACCCACCATTCTGAGCCAGAGGCCAGAGCGTATTGCGGTTGTATATCTCGGCCTCGCCCTCGCGTCCTTGGCCGTGTGATTGGTGGAGAAGAAGAAAGAGGCGGCCGCGATATACTTAAATCGGCCACATCCTTAACGGGCAGGAGGCCGTTATGCTCCAGTGAGTTGAAAAATGGCTTTAGCAGTGATGATCGCCCAGCCCGGGAAGCTCGAGGCCGTGCTTTGTGCCATCCCGTTCAGTTCTAACCAATCGGCCGCTAGAAAAGGCGTTGCAAAAAGATGGATAGTTCCGGTAGCTTGCTTTGAAATGGGTCGTTGAGCTATCGAGTATGATATCCGATATAAGCCCGGGCCGTATCAAAGCGCGGGCCACTGGCGAGTTTTTGATGGGGAAGCCTCATATGAGGAAGAAGAAGTAGAAGCGAAAAAAGTCGCTGCTGGAAGTTGACGGATCGTCCATTGTTAGCGGATCAGAGGCTGTGTATAGTGATGATCGGCCACGAGGAAAGTCATACCGATGCGCCATCAAGTTTACTTTCCGGCGTCAAACAATGAAGCAGAATATGAAGCGCGGTTGCCGGGCTTGAGAATGTGTTTGGCGGCGGGCGGAAAAGTACTCTTGAAGACGGACTGCACGGTTGGTTAGCGGCCCGGCTAAGGGAGAATTTGAAGTCGAGAGGCCAACTTTGGTCGTGGAGAAGGCCAAGGAGTTAATAGCTCGATTGAATCACTTTGAGATTCAAGCAATACCTAGGCCGAGAACACGCGGACGCATTGTCCAAATTAGCAGTTCGACTCATTTAGCATCGAGAGAACCATCACGGTGGACATCTTGAAGGAAAAGAGCATCACGTAGCAAATTGTGACCGTCAGCAAGCATAAACCGGCAAAGTGGTTTAGTGGTTGGTGGCGTATAAAGTGGCCCGGGACGCTTCCCAATGATCTTTCGTCCCTAGGCGCTGAAGTGACAAGCCCGAGTACGTAAAGTCATATATCGAGAATGAGGTTCAAGAAATCGTTCGATCTACCTCTGCTTAAGTGTGCAACCGCATGGGGAATCCGCGAAGATTACGGAAGAAATACATGAAGATATTTGCGGCAATCACATTGGCGGTAAAGCCCTAACATTGAAGGCACTAAGAGGTGGGTTCTATTGGTTGAGTATCTTGACGGATGCCCAGGGTTATGTTAAGGAGTCCGACAAATGCCGAGATATGCCCCCGTCATCGAGCAGGCGACAAATGATTTACGGCCTATCCTACATGCCCAATTCTGTTTGCCCGGTGGGGAATGGACATCCCCAGGACCATTCACCACGGCAAGCTGGAGGAGGATATTCCTAATAGTGGGCATTGACTACTTTACAAAGTGGATAGAAACGAAGGCAGAAGACAAAATCAAGGGAAATCGAGTCAAGAATTCATCGGCGAGAACATTATGACAAGATTTGGGATTCCCACTACTATCGTCTTCGACCATGGCGTTGATTTGATTGTCATCCCATCCGAAGCTTTTCCTAACGAGTTTCGCGTGAAGTTTGCATACTCGGCAGTTTGCGATCCCCCGGAGCAACGGACCAAGCGAGAGACCGCGAGCAAACAAATCTTAAATGCCTTGAAGAAAAAACTAGATGAGTTGAAGGAGGATGAGGGCGATATGGTGCCTAGGCGGTGCTATGGTCAAATAGAACAGGCGAGAAGGAAGCGACGGGAGAAAGCCCTTTCAAGGCGCGCCTTTGGTGCGAAGCGGTGCTCTGGAGTAGAGGTGGGGCGTACCCTCTTGCCGGATCGAAGCACCAGAGACCTTCAAAGAAGCAACCCGGGCACTCGGGGAAATCCTAGACTTCTTACCGAAAGCAAGACTCATGGCGGAACGGAGCAGGCTTACCTAAAAGATAGAATCAGCAAGGCTTACAATAAGAAAGTCCTAGAAAGGCCGTTAGATGTTGGCGACCTAGTCCTTCGAAACGGCGGCTACTCTAGGTAAGGCGCATCTGGGAAGGAAGGCGGCTGCTAATTGGGAAAGGTCCTTACGTCATAGCTAAGAAGATTGCTTAGGCTCTTTCATCCTAAAAACCATGGATGACAAGGAGCTTAAGAAGCTGTTGGAATGATAGCGTCCTAAAGAAATACTATGTTTGATCCGAGGGAGATGTAATAGGCCGAGAGCCACTTTTCATTACATAAATGATCCGAGCCTCAGCTATCAATTCATCAATCATCTTATTATTCTCATGTATATTAGCCGACCATGTGACGAGTCGATAAATTGAAAACAAAAGTCATATGACGGGCTCAAAGTGCGTTAACGGTCATATGGCGGACCTAGCGCAAAACAAAAAGTCATATGGCGAGGCTCAAGTGAGTTAACGGTCATATGGCGGACTAGCCCTAAAGCAAAAGCCATATGACGAGGCTCAAAGTGCATTAACGGTCATATGGCAGACCTAGCACAAAGCAAAAGCCATATGCTGACCTCGAAATGCGTTAATGGTCATATGACGGACTGCACAAAGCGAAAGCCATATGACCAGGCTCACGTGCATTCGCGGTCACATAACCGGACCCAGGCGACAACTAGCGTTTATGAATAAAAGCGGTTAGCGGGGTCATGCAACAATTAGACGAAAATTGGAGCAATAACAACGCAAGATATAACCAAAGTACTTTCCATAAAATAAAAGCTGCGGCTTAGCGGCCCACTACAAATGAAAGCGATGGCGGCCAAATGAAAGGCTTTAAGTTGGAATCGTACTTATAAAATTAAGAAACATTAGTGTTTACAAATGCCAACATGGATAGAATAAAGTGTTAACCAAAATGTTTAAAAAGATTTCAAACTATAAGCTATTGGAAGAAGCGGGGAAAGAGGCGAGAGAAGGCCGCCAAAAACTTCAAGAGGCGGGACATCCAGGGTCAGCATCGGTATGGCGTCCTCATCGGGAAACTTGAATCCCCCTCGAAGGCGTGAGATGTTGGCCGGCATCATGAGCATCTTGAATCACATTCCAGTCAAATCTGGAATGGTCTTGCATCACACCTCATGGCGGTCGCCCATCGCCACCATATCTCTTATGAAGAGTCGCCGCATACTCGTCGGATTGCCCAGGCTCGGCCAATAGCCTTGGCGGCCCCACTAGCTTCGGCCTCGTTGCCCGGCACCCAGCTCAAGCGATCTCCTTCTACGAGTTGGCGGCTTCCAAAGCCTTGGTCGAGGTATTAACATTGGCCTCGGTCTCCTCCGGGTTTGCGGCTCGCGGTCTCGAGGTTTGCGGCTCGTCCTCGAGGCACGCAAGGCGCGGCTTGGCCGCCTGCTTCTCCTCCACATCCTTTAGCGGAGTCTGGCAAGTCTCCGGTGGCGCTTATAGTTGTCCGCCAACTTCGGTACTCGCGCGTCTTGCTCGATCGGCTCAATAGCGGCATTGTTGGCTGCAAAGGGGAAAAGAGAACGTCAATACGAATACGAAAAACAAATGAATAATAATGAAACAATTATGAAGCGTACCGCAAGTTGGTCATGAGCCGACCTTGCGGCGGGGAGTTACCAAGGACCTGTAGGTATGTCCAACGGCATGTTGCATGCCCTTCGAATACGGTGCGCGAGAATGCCACCGTTCTCGGGGATATCGGTATACGGACTCATCTTCCCGACGTCCCGGTCGAGGTTGATAAATCTTGCCGGGAACGATTGGCCGGCGAGCAAAGGAGGCCGACAACTGCGTCACTTAGCGGCATCTCCTTCTTCTCGATCCACTCATGAAACCGAGAAAAGATCTTTGGGGAGACGGGTTGGATAAAAGGCTGGGCATAGTGATAAGCTCCCGGATCTTCTCACGAACGAGAGGAGCAAGATCCGGACGACCAAGTTGCCCGCTGTGGCGACCCGAGCCCCGAGTGTCGCGACCTCGGCATGATCCTGCCCCTACGGAGGGCGTCGCGTGCAAATCTTCCACCTGAATAATCTCGTTGGTGGGCGGGAAGTTACCGGGCATGTCTGCCGCGGCTTGTTCGCGAGGCCGCCTCTATTTCCACCTCCCAGGCATCGGGCGGGAGGTGGATGATCCGAGGGACGGCGGGGATGGCTGGCCGTTATCGCGCTATGCCGGCGGTAGCACCACGAACGAGGGGACGCGGCGGCGAGTCACCCCGCTGCGACCTCGGCGGATGTTTTGGGGACCATTACGGTTCCACTCCCCGACGGTCGTTTGTATTACCATGCAACATCTCGTACTCGTAGTGAGGAAGCGGGCGGTAAGTGGGTTAGCGGCCTAGTAGATTCTCGTCAACGCCAAGTGCGTCGAGATCAAGATTGTCGAAGCACACGCAAACAAGCAAGAAACAGTTCAATATATATATATATATATATATATATATATATATATATATATATATATATATATATATATATATATAATCATCGAGACGGACCGGTCAGATAATAGCACCTACCATTGTCGTGAGTAGGGGCGGAAGCGGCGGGGGCGGAGCAAGGGTGGTTCCCGAGAATGTACTTGGAATGAGGAACCCATGTTTGGGCTCCTTTTACCCTAGCTTTCTTCCAGTCCTCATAGGTGACTATGTAGTCCTCAGGTGTCAAAAAAATCAAAAGCGGTTAACTCTTCCCCAGTGACGGACGGCAGAAGGCGAAATGCTCCATGCGAGGACGGGGCTCGGTGAAATGATGGCGCACGGGATAATCCTCGGGCACTTGCGGCCAAAAGAAGGCATCCTACCGACCCTTGTAGCCTAGGTCATTTTGGGTCCGGACGGTCATTTTCTTGTCGAGTTTGTAGTTAGCGACCACCACCTCTCTTGCCTAGAAGATCCATTTTTCTTGACCCGATGGATATGGCAAAAGCAAGTTCAACGTCTCGGGAAACTCCAAAAAACGTACGGTCCGGATGTGCGCGATCGAGTTCCGGACCGCTAAGGGAGTCGGTTGAGCAAGACATACGTTGAAAGCATTGAGGATCCTCACGAAAATGAATCCGAGAGAGGAAAGCGGAGGCCGAACTCAAATTGATGAGTATACGCGGCCACATGGCTCGGAGGACACTCCGTCACATAGCCCCCTACTGGCGGAACTACTAACGATAACCTTCGGGAAATCATACAAATCCCGTGCAACTCTAGGGTACGCAAGATCTATGGCATCCCGACGCCCACGACCCATCCAATCTCGACACTAAGAGGGGCCAAGCCGAGTGAAATCAGTGGCGGCCAGAAGAGCATCCGCGCCGGGTCAGATAACAACCTCCTCGTCCATCTCATTGGAGTTGTCGACTCTCCTCTCGGCGGCATGGGAACTCTCCCTAATATTCGCGGCCATTGAATCGATCGCGGCCTACGCAACGCTGAACAACATGGTCGCGAGGGAGCGGACCGCGCCGATAAACGGTCTCTTGACGAACCATAACGGTAGCAATGGAATCCCTTTGTCGTCACCTAAATCAATAATATGAGGGTTAGGAGCGGCGGATTCACATGCGTGATCGTAAAAGTTGGCCGCTACCTCGGCCCCGGCATCGCCCAGCTATCCCACCGGGCATGCTCTCTAAGAGGGGGCTACATCAAGGCGGGAACGGCATCGGCCGGAGGATGCCTAACGGAACGCCTAGCAAGAATTTGATGCCTAAGTTCCCTAAGCGTTTGCTTTATAACCACTCGACTAGCGGATAGATACCTCCTAGTCGAGGCTATGCTCCTCGGGGGTAGCGGGGGTCGTTAAGAAACCGACCTCGATTCTTTTTCTCTCTCGGCGGTAAAGGGTATGTCCGCTAACAACCTAGTCCTCCCTACGGGGCTTGGCCGGAAACGGGTTCACTTATCGGCCAAGGGAGAAGCGAGGTTCATTATCGACCAAGGAAGAAGCGGGTCCATTATCGGTCGAGGGAGAAGAAGGCTCGCTATCGGCCGGGGGGAAGAAGGTTCACTCTCGAGTCATAAATGCGTCGCTAAAGGCGTTCGCTATCGGGCCGGTCGGACATGATGAAAATACAAAAAGAAACTTTAAGCTTGGAGAAGAAATGAGGAAATACGGAAAAGTAAAGTCGCGGGAGAAAAATAAAGACAAGGAGCAAAAGTTTGCCGGGAAAAAGACGAGCGAAGTTCCCAGAAGAGGTGAAACGTCGTAGAAAAACCCAAGCTTGAGCGAAAAGACCACCGAAAATGCGAACGAACACCGGCGAAACTCAAACTTAAAATCCAAGAAAAACCCGGAAAAACTTCGTAGAAATGACGAAATTCTTAGCACAATGAAACCGGAAAGTAAAAACTAGGAAGTTTTGTAACTTTTCGGAGTAATTTGAGCAAGAAAAGTCGGTTTTTGAGCAAGCGAAGCTCTGGGTATGGAGGTTCGTCGAGAGAGAAAATGAAGAAGGGAAGAAGGAAAACGGGGAGAATAAGGTAAAGAAATGCGAAAGGACAAGTGCCCGTATAAGTACACGCCTTGAACAGTGGGAGATTGAAAGACCTCTCGACTCCCTCTCCCGAGATTCATGCCAAGTGTCGAGGCAAAGCAAAACCCTAATAAAGTAATGGGCGGGATTTTCGAAAAAGTAATCATTAACTTTTCGAAATTTTTTCAACTCCCTACGACGACACGTGGCATACAACGAACCAACCTCTCCGAAAAATTAAACACGGCAACAATGACTCGCGTCCACCGACAACATCCTTAGCGGTCAAGACCCCAAAAGATGATGGGGGGGCTAGTTGTATGGGTATAACCCAGTACGTTAGCGGACCCCCATGAGGAGTCCGCGAACACAATGACGGACGCGAATATTGTAAGTGTCGCCTATTGCTCTAACAAGTCGGTTCATTGACGTGGTCCGAGCAACGGTGGCGGTCGCCCAACAAGACAAAATAAGGGAATCTTCCCAACTGTCAAACGCACCACCGCCGTACATGTGTAAAAGGATTACGCACCCTGTCAGAGGAATAGTTTTCTATAAATTGCCAAATGGTACTATTCTGCAGGTACATTCTCTCACACTCAGAATTCTTATCTCTCTCTCTCTACTTTCTCTCTCTAAATCCTATTTGGACACGAGCTGACTTGAGCGTCGGAGGGGGTTTCCTCGCATCCCCCCCGAGGGTAGTTCACATTTGCTTCTTGTGCAGCTATTCACCAGCGGACGCCAACTCCAATCCTTGACGGACTCTTTTCAAGACCGTCAACCGTTTCTCAACCGAAATAGTAGTATCTACTGTCTTCTGCACTTTTGAATTTCTCGCCATGGCAACAACACTCTTGTTTCGAGAGAAAATCTAGACAGAGTAACACCCTACCCTTTCATATTGTTCACATAAAGGTCAGTAATAGTGCTTCAACATTCTAAGGAAAAAAATTCCCCGTGCAACTGACATCATGTTTTAGAGAAGAAGCTAGTTAGTGTACACACTTTGGGTCAATATAATAAAAAAGGGTAATAAATATATTAAATTTAGTGAAAATATTAGATTAATATACTGATAAAAGGTGTTTTACATTGTTTACTATTTAAAACATAACGGAATTGCAACATGTGGTTTCGACTAAGTAAAAAAGATGAGAGAGAAAGCTAGAAAGAGAAAGAGAAGAAAAGAGGGGAAAAAGCCCCAATTGAAACCCCATGAAACTCTAGAAACCCTAGAATCCCCGAAAAATCTGATCCAGCTAGCCCAAATAAATTCCATCCCCTGCAAATTCTTTAAGATCTCTGTGGCAGGCTTATCTCGTCATTATCAAAGTACAATTAAGATATCTTGTTGGGTTTGCTTTACCTTCTTCTGGATTATAGTTGGTAAAGTCGACTTTTTTAGATGTAATGATTCTATCCTATGATTATAGGGTTAGTTCTCAATTAAAGCTAGTAGTTTGCTTGTTCAGAGTTAATTTCCAGGTTGGATCCCATAAATTTCTCCAGTTTTTCCAATTAATCTCTTCTGAGCTAGGGTTTCCTTCGTAATTTGGGGGTTTTAATTGGGCGATTTATCTCTCTTCATTTTATGAGTGGTTGTGGTTTCGAGTGAGGAGTGAGAGAGTAGGTGAATTTGGCGTGGTGTCTTCCAATTTCGGTGAGATTTTCTCCAGAAATCTCTTCCTTTGTTGGCGTGATGTTAATCAATTTTTCAGAGAGTTACTTCGGTTCGAAAACCTAGCATTTATGGCGATGGTAAGTATCAAAGGTAAAGAATGTTTGTGGTTAGCCCTTATTTCAGCTCGTGTGATTTATTTTTGCTATAAAACGATTTTGAAGGTTAGTTGCATCTGCACAATTATCCTTCCCTCTCTTCTCCTGCTTGTTTATCTTAGCCCTTGGTATTTCTGTTTTCATTTCTGTGTGTGTGATAGTGTCCCTAAATTTTCCTCAACGAATTTCAAAGATGTTATTTTATCTGCTGGTAATAACCAGGGAGGAACTAGCTCTAGTTTTGGTGCTGCTAATGTTCCAACCTGTAATGTTGGCCCTGAGAGCCCAGCTAAGAATACTACTTCTGATGTTCTTGCTGACTGTTTGCTTGACCCTCCTGATGATGCTGCGTATCCTGAGGCAGTTGTTGTTGATGACTTATCCCAAGTCCAGAAAGATGTTGAAGAACTTACTAAGTCTTGCCTTATAGGTAAGATGCTTGGTGAACCTTTAGATGTTTGTACTGTTGTCTCTCGTACTAAAGCTGAATGGAAATTTGTTAAGGGTGATATAGAATATTTGGAAATGGGAAATCACTGGATTTTACTAAGATTTGCAAATCCTAATGATCTTTATTTGGTTTGGTCAGAAAGACCTTGGCATGTCTAAGGTGAGTTATTTGTCCTTCAATCTTGGAGACCTAATTTTGACCCATTTCTTGAAGAGATCAAGTGGGTTGATCTCTGGGTTCGCATCCCTAGATTCCCCACTGGATTACTTAATTTTGAATCCATTTCCAACCTGTTTGCTGCTAACAATATTGGTGTTTTAGTCAAGCTTGATTCCAATTTGCTTAGAAACAAAATTAGGTTTGCTAGAGCGTGTGTGCGAGTTGATATCACTAATCCTTTACTTGAGTATGTTGAATTGATTCGTGCTGGTGGGAAAGTTTGTGGTTATAATGTCAGGTATGAGGATTTTTCAACTGGCTGTTCTTTTTGTGGGTCTGAGGACCATGCTATTGATACCTGCCCTTTACTTCATGCTCCTAAGAAAGAAATAACTATTTCCTTGCTGAAAAATCCTAAGCAAAAGTGCTTAGATGAAGCCCTTTCCCTGGCTACTAGGCAGAATAAGCTTGACACCAGGGCTGAGGAGGCCATTGTGGTGCAAGCTAAGCCTAAGTCAGTACCAAGAACCTCTTCTAAAAAGAAATTTATAGCTCAATCTTCTGTGAACCATAATAAGTTTGTTGCTTTGCCTGTTAAGAAAAGAAAGTCTGGTATTGTGTTTAAAGAGAATGTGAATGATTCTGCTTCCAAAGCTGTTGTGTTAGTATATGGTAAAGGGAAAGGTAAGGATGTGTTATATCTTTGCTAGTCCGAATGTGTGGAGGTAAGTGACTCGATAATGAGATTGAAATGAGTGCGAAGTAAACCTCGGTTTCCCCTTTCGATGCTTGTTTTCAAGCTGCTATGGTGGATGCCTCCCACTTTGAGGGAGGTGAGGGTGTATGAATGGCTTCTGCTCCCCCTATGTCTAATGACATGGTGCTGTCCCCAGTCCCTCTGCAAGTTGTTTACCCAGATGAGCTGCTTTAAGGTAATCAGTTTGGTCCCTTACTTGATTTTGCTGAACATCATTATGGTGCTGCTTCCTTCTATGAATTTGGGGTTGATAATGCACTATGATAATGCACTATGATGATAAATCTCTAGTCGGGTTTCACACTCAACACGAGAATTTATTTCATTCGAGTTGACTCTAAAAGCTCTATCATTAGGCACATTGGTGCTATGGGGGTTAAGCAAGAGCCTCTTATGGAACCCACCTCCTTCTCTAGTGCTTCTAAGAGAAGGAGGGGGAACAATGAGGATGATTCAGCCTCATGTCGCTCAAAGAGATCAAAAGTTTAAGTCTGTCCTTTTAGGGGGTTGTTTTTTTGGGATTAAATTTATGATTTAATGTCTCTGGGATTTTGGAATATAAGGGGTTGTCAAAGAAAGAATGCTTTAGATGAAGTTAAGTTTTTTTGCTCTGTTAATAGCATAAACATTGTAATGCTATGTGAAACTAAGTCTATTCTCCCTCCATCTGCTGCTTGTCTTAGAAGGACTGGTTTCCCATTTTTTGCATTTCTCCCTACCTAGGGGCTATCTGGTGGTGTTTGGTTATTATGGAAGGAAGATGTTGTTAATCCTTTCACTCTTAAAGTTATTCATTCAGCTTCTAGATTTATAGCTTGTAAATTATCTTTGTTAAAGTCTTGTGTTTCATTTGTTGTGCTATTTATCTATGCCCCTGCACAAAATCTTTGAAAAATCCGAGTTTTGGAATGAAGTTGCAACTTATGTTAAGTCTGTAAATGAGCCGTTTCTTATTATTAGTGATTTCAATGAACTAAGTTCCATACAAGATAAAAAAAAGGTGGTGCTCAATTCTCCTACTCTAGACTTGATAGGTTTGTTCATATTCTTTCTTCAACGAATATTGTAGAACTTAAATTCTTTGGCCAACCTTTTACTTGGCGTCGGAAAAAAGGGGGTGTTGATAATACTCTAGAAAGGTTAGATAAAGCAATTGCTAGCCCAAGTTGGTTTAGCTTATTTCCTAGTGCTAAATTACAAATTCATATTTTTACTTCTTCCGACCATTGTCGAGTTTCTTTAAATTTAATTATGTCAAATTCTAAAAAAGCTCCTCCATTCCGTTTTGAAAAAATGTGGTGTATGCGCAAGGATTTTGACAATCTTATTAAGAAAACGTGGTGTAGTAAGTTTCAAGGATCTCACATGTTTTGCCTAATAAAAAAATTACGACTATTAAGAAAAATCTAAAGATTGGAATTGCAATAAGTTTGGTAATATTTTTAGACAACTCAAGCTTCTTGATTCTAAACTAGAAAAAGTTCAAAATGAATTGCTGCAAAACCCTAACAATGATGAGATTATTGCAAGATAAGAGCGATTTCTTTGTAAAAGACGTGATTTTTTTTCCTATCAAGTTAACTATTGGAAACAAAAAAGTAAAGATAACTTTTGGCTTAAAGGTGATGATAATACCTCGTATTATCATTCTTGTGCAACTATTAAGAAAAATCGCTCAATGATTAAATTTTTTAAATCTAGTAATGGGCTTATAGTAACTAATCTGGTGTAAATTAAAGAAGAAATAACGAAAGATTTCATTTTAAGTTTTACTTCAAATAAGGATTGCTATTTCGATGAAACATTGGACTTTAATCTTATTACGCCTATCATTTCTCATCAAGAAAATTTGGACTTAATTAAAAATGTACCTTCTGAAGAAATTAAAAGTGCGGTGTTTGATTTAGCCCCGGATAAAACCCCCGGTCCTAATGGCTTTCCTCCGTATTTCTTTCAGGAATATTGGAGCTTAGTTGGTAACTCAGTGGTAAGAGCGATTAAAGCTTTCTTCCATTCGGGAAAGATGTTATCGGAGATTAACCATACTTTCATTACTCTAATTCCTAAAACTGAAAATCCGGAAACAGCGAATAACTTTAAACTAATTAGTCTGTGCTCTACCATTTATAAAGTGATTGCTAAAGTTCTCACTAATAGGTTAAAAGTCACTTTAGGCAACATCATTCATCCGTTGCAAGGAGCCTTCATTCCGGAAAGGATAATTCAAGATAATATTTTGTTAGCACTGAAGTTTTCCATTCTTTCAAAAACAAAAGTGGGAAAGAGGGATGGTTAGCTATTAAATTAGATCTGGAAAAAGCCTAAAGTATATTAGAATGGAGTTTTGTGCTCACCACTCTAAAAAAATTGGGTTTTCATGAAAAATTGATTGAATGGATCCATAGTTGTATCTCTATAGTCTCTTTCTCAGTTCTAGTTAATGGGATCCCAGGAAGTCAATTTAAACCTTCTCGCGGCTTGAGATAAGGTGATCCTTTATCTCCTTATCTTTTTATTTTGTGTGCTGAGTTACTGGCCAGAAAAGTCCACCAACAAAGCTTCTTTGGCTCAAAGGATTTGGGTGTCAAAATTGGTAGGTCGGGTATTAAAATTCCTTTCTTAACTTTTACGGATGATACGTTGCTCTTTTCAAAAGCTAATTCAAATTCGTGCCATCTTATAAGGGAAATTCTGGATGAATATTGCAGAATGTCTGGTCAGTTAGTTAATTATCATAAGTCAGCATTCCAATGTACTAAGAATGTTTCAGAGCAAGATTGTTTAATTTTTAAAAATATTCTAATGGTGGATAATGCCCTCTCTTTGGGAAAATATTTAGGCTGCCCTGTGATCACAGAAAGGGTTACTAAAGATACTTTTGGAGAAGTAGTGGCTAATTCTCAAAAGCAATTGTCAAAGTGGAAAGCTAATTCTCTTTCTCAAGCCGGTAGAACAGTTCCGATCCAATCTAATTTATCTTCGAAGGCAAACTTTCAAATGCAGAGTTTCCTTCTTCCAGCTACAAATATTTCTAGTCTTGATAAAATTAATAGAAATTTTTTCTGGAATAAAGATGTGAATAGTTCCAGTCCAAATCTTATTGGTTGGGATAAAATCTACAAGCCTAAATGTTATGGAGGTCTGAGAATTAGGAAAGCTAGTGTTAATAATCTTGCTCTTCAACTAAAATTACTCGGGCGTATTGTTAATAACCCTGAGAATATTTGGGTTTCTATGGTCAATAGAAAGTATACGAAACAAGATAATTTATGGACTCACTCCCCCCTCGTTAGCGTCTTGGCAATGGAGGAAATTAATGTCTCTCCGTTCTACTTTTAGGATAGGTATTAGGTGGCGAGATAGGTGATGGGCTTGAATATCTCGTTACGGTTTGATAAATAGGTTTATGCTCATCCTCTTGTCATTGTTCGTCTTCTCTTGACCATCCGGATCCCTCCCTCAAGGTTAGTGATTTTATCTCAGCCGATAAGCAATGGTTGATGATAGAACTTAAAAAATTGGTGCCCCATAATGTAGCTTTGGAAATACAAAGCTTATTTATTCTAACGGCTTGTATAAATGATAAAATAATTTGGGGTCTTACTCCTCATGGTGGTGAGTATTCGGTTCAATCGGGAGCTAAGCTTATCCAAGGGTATGGGATTCATTTTCCCCTAAAGTTAAATTTGAATGGTTATGGAAGATGAATGTCCCCCCTAAGATCTGATTCTTCATTTGGAAAATCTGTTTAGATGGTTTGCCTACTAAAGATCGACTTGAAAAAAGTCATGTTTTTCTTCCTCAAGAATGTGTGTTTTGTAACTTCCCAAAAGGATGATGGGTTTCATCTTTTTAATGATTGTTCTTTTGTGCGAGAATGTTTTCGGTTGTCTCCATGATTTGGGTGGGTGGCCTCCAAATCTAGTTTTTAATAATAATGTGTCATTAAGTGATAACATAGCTAGGTTGAGGGAGGATTTTAATCATAATGACATCTGCAAAATTTTCATCATTTGGTGGCATATTTGGTTTGCTCGTAATAAAGTTGTGTTCATGGAAGAAGGGTTAGTTCCCTCTAGAGTGGTTGCGTCGGTTATTAGGTTCTTAAAGGATTGGGATCATGCGAATAATGTAGTAGATAACCTCTCTATTCCTACCTCTAAGTTGCCTAGTAGTAAGAATCAGGAAGTGTGGTGGACTAAACCTGATCAGGGTGTTTATAAACTGAACTTTGATGGTTCCAAGGTGAGTAGTGGCGATTCTGCTTATGGTTATATCATTAGAGATCATGTGGGCTCCATAGTGATGATGGGAGCTGGGAGCCTGCATCACTCGGCTTCCATTCTTCTTGCAGAAGCTCGGGGGATGAAGAAAGATCTTAAGGTGCGTGTTGCGCCCGTATCAAAAACTTGGTTGTTGAGGGAGATAACCTAGTGGTTATTAACTCCCTGAAGAATGTCTGGAAGGTCCCTTGGGAAATTAACAATATTGTTTCTGATGCAGGGGTGGATTTTAGGGCATTTGATTCTATTTCTGTCATTGACTGTTTCTGCGAGGCAAATCAAGCTGCGGATTTTTTGGCTCATAAGGGTCACTCGGTTCGAATTCTTTATCGGTGGTTTGAACTTCATGATCATGTGTTCCTCTCTATCATCCGAAAGGATGTGTTAGGTTGGTCCTTTATTAGGGGCTAGCCTAGTTTTTCTCTCCTTATAAAAAAAACATAACGGAATTGAATTGATGATGATTCAATGTGTCCTTCGTTATCTTTGTTATTTTGTCTACAACAAAAACGTCCTTCACGTTTGTCTTTGAACAAAGACTCTCTTTTGCTTCTTGCAATTTGTGAAGCTTGTACTAATGAACTAACACTCGAAAAACTTGTTTGAGGAGGTAAAAGGTTCAGTAAATATGAAACAAACGACTATAGTTAAAATTATATGAAGTAGTAAATAAAATGATTGTTTTATCATTAGATACATGTATTAAAGGGCTTCTATGAATTGATAATGCCCGAGTTATTTCCCAATGGTAGTAAATTTTGCGACACGCAAGCTTCTCCATTGTTCCAGGAAAGTGAAGGGAAGATTTGCACATCTAGGGAAAATTTGCTTTGGTATCTCCTATTTCTATTTCTTCTTTCCTCATCTTATTTAGTCCTCTTCTTCTTTACTGTTTCCCTTACCTCCAATATTCTCTCTATACTCCATTGTTTCTCTTATCTCAAAATTTTTTCTCTCCTCCATTGTTTCTCACCTCCAAGTTTCTCTCTCCTTCATGGTTTCTCTCTCATAGTAGCCAATCAAATTGATGAACAATAAAATATAATTTGAGAAAATTGGACTTCATTAATGGCAAAAACAAATATTGAAGTTTGGGAGTTCATTAACAGTGGAATTAGTTTCACGTTTGAAATCAATATTGCAGTTTTAATATCAAACATACACTTGTGCTCATTTGAGAAAATGAGCAAAAAAATTTGCTCATTTGGGCAAATTAAATGAGCAGAAGTGATTAGAAATAAGTAGAATTTTGCTCATTTAGAGAATTTCAAATGAACAATAAGCAAAAAATAGTCTTGTGTGTACCATGAGCATGCTACACCCAGGATTACTATAAATTTTCTCCTCTCACTAATATGTGCAAAATAATACGAAATGAACTATTTGCTACGAATAATATGAACATTTTAACACTTTAATATTAGTTGTGCAAAAAAAATATAAGACTCACTAACGACATAATATTACATGCTTATTATGTTGAAAAGCTTGACACAATAAAATATATATAATTAAATCATACACATTAGCACATCTACTACTCCCTTAATTCATGTTTGTTCTTGTAACAGCCCAACATTTTAAGCAGCTTTCTTAATTAGTAATTATGATCATTAGTTTAACTAATGATTTTTAATCTGCTTAATGATTATTGAGTTTATTAAACTCTTGAAATAATAATTGAAATCAAAGTTGGATTTTAGCTTAATTATGAAATTACAAAAATGCCCTTTTGTTTTCTTAAAAAAAATTTGAAATGAAAAGGAGAACCCATTTCTCTCTCTTCGTGCCTTAGTGAGGTGCAGCCAAGTAGAACAAATTTTTGAGCTGTCAAACCACCAAAAGCTTAATCAGATTTTCAAGGCTTACATATTTAGCAAATCATTCTCAATTCTTGTAATTCATCCCCAAAGAATTGAAGAAACCCAAAAATCCTCAATTCTTCTCACTCTCACGGTTCCTTCCTTTCTCTGAATTCTCTCTCTCCTCGACTCGCTGCTGCTCGTGACCACCTCGCCGGAATCTGGCGCTCATGCTCTTCAATCTTGCTTGGTCAATTTTGTCACTCCTCTGCTTCGCCATTGTTGCTGCTGTGTTGTCGGCACCGCCGTGTGTTGGTGCTTCCCTGGTGGTGGCCGTGTTTATCGATGTTGCCTTCGTTTTCTCTTTCTTCAGCTCTGTTCGCCGCCGCTGCTGTGGTGTTGCTGTGCGTTGGTGTCGTTGTGGGTGCGTTTCCCTTCTGTAATTTATTGTTGATATGTTGTCATTGTGGGTTTAGTTCAATTCACCCCTTAAGTTTTGATTATAAGAGGGATTGGTATCCAAGTTTTAATCTTTGATGAATTCTGATTTCTTTGGCAAGTTGTTGATTTGGTTTAAAGCTCTTACTTGTATTTCATCAATGGATATATGATTTACATGGGTTTTATTAACTTTCACTAATGGCTAGTTCTTAAATATTGATATTGATTGCAAAACAAGTCAGTTTTGCAAATGATTTTACTAAGAACGGTTAGTATGGTACCTGAATCAATTACTTTCATGATTCCAAAATCAGTTTGATAATTTCTGAAGAAAAAAAAAAGATTAATTAGACTATAGATTCTTTTGTTGAGAAGTTTTAGTGTTGATGATGGAATTGGAAATAGGCATATGAGATTTAAGTGAGCTAGTATCTATTTAAAGAATAGTAGTTGAATGAGACAAGTTTGACAATGGTTAACAATTATGCTACTGTTGTGAGGTGAATATTGGTGGGATTCAAGTCTCCTTGGAGGAGCGACATTATGGATTCTTAGTGATGGAATGCGGATTAAGCGATATTTCAAGATGGGTATAAGGTACACATTGTCTTTCCCCTTCTAAACCTGAAATTGGTGTTATACATGAATTTTATGATTTGTAAAAAGTATTTAGACATTTGAATCAAGTTTGTTCCCGTGATTTTAAAGATGGCAGTATAAGAAAGTTTAATTTTGAATCTCCATGAGTTTAATGGAATTGCAACAATATTATATTGTTTATATACTGAATTTTACCATATTGATCGTCTAATTACGACTTGTGATATGCCTATTTGTTTCCGAGATATATTACTAGTATAAATCTCTGAAATATTTTTAGTGTAAATCTGGTTGATAAACCACGTGTTAAAACCTTATATGGAAGTTATGAATATTTTGGGTTATGAGCATCTATGTGAGAGCTCTCGACATATTTCTCAATGTAATTTTAGGTATGATCTTCTGCATTGAGTAACTGGGTACGCTTGAAATAATTGATGAGCTTTCTTTCAGAACACTCGATAAGTTCATATATGTATCGTCATTGACAATTATGAAACCGAAATATGGCGATGGTATAAGACTCAGAATATGTTGTTACCAATTTGAGAAGATTAATTTGGGATTTGGAAGATATGATGAGATTGAAGTTCTTACTATGATACGGGTTTTTGGAATATGTTACGGTATGAGTACGAGAATATTTGGATAGCAGTTAGATAATACTTACTCAATGAGATTCGTGACACACATTATATCTTTGGAGAATATTTGCGGAATTTGGCTGTATAGAAATGGAAATCTATGTTTTGTTCGATTTTAGGAGGGGAATAGCTTGTTTGAACTAATATTGAAGACTAAAGTTTCAATGTCGGAGTTTTATACGAGAAGTGACGACTAGTGCTTGAATATGCTTAAGAGGATACTTCATTGGATTATGATATTCTACAAGGCATTGGGATTTTTAGGTATTGTGTAACTATGTACCCAAATGTAACTTAGGTTCATATAGAGATATATTAGTAGACAGACTTGTTTAATTAATCAAGTGATAAATATACAACGCAAATGGAAACTTGAGAAAAAGATAAGTTGTTGGAATTTGGGGACCACTACTTGCACATTTACGAGGAATTTATGGAAGGAAGTTGCAACGAGAAATATTCTAGTTCATATACTAAGTTCCAATAAGTTGGAACATTAAGTACAAAATTTGATCTGACTATGAGATTTGTTGTTGGAGGATTCTAGCTGGATATATAAGTTTGTTGTGCGATAGAGTTGACTATGGTGATTAATGTTGTAATCGAAAGGTAAGTTTTGGAGTTTAAGCATTGTTTGATGGGTTATAGAAATTGTTAGGGAATTTCATAAAGTGAGATAACTAATGTAATGGTGTATTAGGGGTGACAAACATCAAATAATGAAAAGAATATTTAGGGATGTGTGTTTCATTTTAGTAGTATGAAATCCCAAGAATTGAATGATGGTTCGAAGAGATATCGCATAATAAATTGAAATCATATTGCTAAAGGTATAAGAATCTGAAGGGTGCATTGGGGATCATCTTTTATGAATGTTGAAATTAATTAGATAAATCATCAAGGTCAAAGGTTCCATTTTCTAACTGGAGGAATAAAGTTATGAAGAAGGGGAAGTTAGTAAAATATAGATATCTTGTGTGGGGTATCAGGTGAACTAGTGATATAATTTAATAACGAGGAAAAATAGATATATAAGAATAACCTGGACATTAAACTTTAGAATCGGGATTACAATTTCAAACGAATAAATGAGTCAGGATAAGGGAATAAAGTTCAGAATACAAATATCATTCTTGTAATATTAAACTTTAGGTAATAAAGTTTAGTTATAATTATACTATGGACATTTTTGGAGAGTATACCAAAGTGTGGGTTAGAAGATCGAGACTTCAAGTATAAGGGACCCAAATCATGATAGAAGAAAGCGTAGCTATAATTATGGAATATAAGTTCGAGTCCGATCTATAAGTTAGTATTATTACCTAAACTACAAAAACATATTCTAAGATGTTTTACATCATGAGCTTTGGATATCTGCGATTTGAGATGAAATTTATAGATATGAGTGACGTACAATTTGCTGTCATTACCTTCTTACTTTAAAATGATTATCCAAAAATAAACATTAGAAGCTCAGGTTATGAGTTAGATGGATTGCTAAATAGGATTAAATGGAAAGGCTATTCTCCGTAGAGAGCGTTTGTGTCTTAGCTATAAAGTTTATATAGAATAGAAACTCTAATTTGGGGTTATGATCTTTTGGTAAGCAATGCTTTGTTTTGAGAATCCTTTATAGAATTGAACTATTTTCTTTAAGTTCGTTTGAATGGTTTTTAGCAATGGTTTTATGTAAAGGATTGAATTATACTAAGTTATTGGAAACTCAAGTGTACTCTGTTATCAAATAATTTGAGTTTGTATATGAAATACCCAAATGCGATTATGTTACGAGATTTTGATATATCGACTTGAGAGTTATGAATTTGAATTTTAGAAAATATTGAATTGTGAATTATGTATTTTGATTATGTTTAGTAAGGGGAAGAAGCTGCTAGAGCAGTGATGAACAACATTCTGTATTCTGTATATTCTGTATTTTGGGGACATGTCCTGAAAAGTCTTGCAAGCAGTACATAATAGAAGAGGGAGACGTCCCTTGTAAAAGTTTAGAGAATCCGCCAGAATGGCAACTCTATTCGTGTTCTCATCCCCAGTGTAATATGAAATCTGAAAGAAAATAGAATATGTATTTGAATATTCGAGTGGTTTCGTGGAAAGTTATTTCAAACTTTAATTTCTGAAATTATGTTTTACTCACCCAAGTTATGGAATTCATGCGCCGATTATGGAAATGATTTACCAAGAAACTCGTTAGGAATTTATGAAAGAATCGGAGTTAACTACGATATACATATTGGATTAAAGGTTTTTGTATCTGAACCACAGAAGTGGGAGATATTTATTGACGTAAAGTATGTTAGAGTTGATTTCAGAAGATCGTATTAGTTCTATAGAATTCTCATGGTTCTGTCAATTGAAGTATATACAATTTACGTTATGAGATATTCGTATTATTATTTTAAACAAGAAGTAACATTATAACTTGCGTTCATGTATTTGTTATATAATTCTTTATTTATGACTTCTCTGTATCTTGATTTCAATTGTCTCGTAAGATAAACTTAAATCTGTAAATACGTTTTAAGTCACCAAAAAGATTTTCTGGTTGGACAGTGTGTACTCAGTTTCGCTGATGTTGTTCTTGGAACTCGTCCAGTGGGGGGCGTGTTCAATGTTAGTTATTTTTGCAGGAAATGTAGAAGCTAACTCCAGTGTGGATAAAGGATCGTTATAAGAGATAATTGTCGGATGAGCAATGGTGGAGATTATATAGTTTAATTTAAAGAGCTCTTATGGTGTATTATTGTATTGTTTCGGAGATCCGGTTTGATCATTTCATGTGAATGTATTTAAACTCTGGAATGTTGTTGTTGGGTCATAAGTCCACTGATCCAGGATCGTACAAGAAGGTTATGTTTCTAATTTAAGATAATGTAATTTAAGTGTTAATCGAGATTAGTGAATCTTAAGTGTGATTAGCTAGCAGCTCGGGAGTGCGGGCTGTTACAGTTCTTCCTCTACTATCACTTTGTTTTCCCTCTAGAAAACATTTTAAATAGGAAGAGCAAAAAGGAACGGCAGGAGTACAGAAATAGACTTTTATTATAAAAAATTTGATATAATTATCATAATATAATTTCATCTATAAGCCTCATAATTCCTCCGCTCCAAAATTGTTGCAACATTTGCGCTTTGGCACTTAGATTCGAAGGGAATTGGAAATGGGATATTGTGTTAATATTTACTCCTTTGCATTTCTTTTTTAATGATTACAGCTTTGATTTTTGACACTATTCACACGTTTATGTTTGACTATCATTTGTGATTAATGGATAAGGAAAAATATAGTCGTGTGTGGGATCTTGTTTAATTCGTCTCGATAAGTACTTTAAGAATATCTACTTTTTGTAATTTTTACAAATGCAAATTTAGAGATATTAATGTTCAAATATTTACATTGGAAAGCGTAAAAAGGTAAAGTGTAAGCTATTAAAAAAAACGGAGGGAGTATGTTAAAGTAAGGAGAGAGAAGAGTTGTTTAGTATAAACGGTCCCATGTGTGGGTATATCTTTTTTTCGATGTAAAGAAGTATTGCATTAATTAAAGAATTGCTAAAAAAAAGGCAAGTGCTGTAATAATTTTGGAGCGCTGGAAATATATTTTGCACAACTAATAGAAAGTTCATATTATTTTTAGCCTAAAATCCTAATCTTATTACTCAATTTATTCCATAATAGTCCGAATACTTTACTTTTTGTTTGTTCGGATTAGTTTGAGCACTCCCGATTTGCGCATGTCACAAATCACAATTACTATATTAGTTTTCTAAGAACCCTTAACTTTGGTCAACACACTACTTCTATCAATGAAAAAAATATCCAAGTAACTTTATCTCTCATTCCATTAAAAAAAGTCTACTAGCTCATGTTACATCTATTTTTTTAATAAAATAAATTTTGATAACCCCAATACATCTTTTCAGTTATCACCTTAAATTACGTGTTGTAACAAGTGTTCAGATTTTTCTGAAACGACAAATTTAGTTTTATTTAGACCCCTTTCTCCAAAGTAAAAAGTACAAGGGTTCCATATTCTAACTCTTTCAATAAAAATAATCGTCTCTCCTCATATTACATATACCTTCTAGTAAAATAAGGTTTGATAACCGGGGTCATTCACTGGGTATTATTGGGCCGGGGCAATATATGAAAAAGGGCCCCTAACACATAAGAGATTTAATAAAATATGCATGTTTATAGGATAAAAACTAATTATTTATCGGCAGAATCGTTTCTTTAAAAAAAAAAAGAACTTTTTCATGTGTATATGATTAATATATCTACTACTCCCTCCGTCCTAAAAAAATGCGAACCCTTGTTGGTTTTACGTAATTTAAGGTGATAAGTTGTAAATGGTTATCAAATGTTATTTTTATTAAAAAATAGATGTGATAGGAGTTGGTGGGTATCTTTTATTGAAAAGAGGGAAATCACATAATAATAGTGAGACCATGTCAAAAATAAAATTGTTCAAAGTGAAATGAAACAAACCAAAAAAAGTCATCGAGCTATTGTGGGACGGATGGAGTAGTCGGTAATAAACGGATAAATTAATTACTTGACGAATAAAATTGGAATATCAAAATATAGAATACACTATCACCCAACACCTAAAATGAATATTAGAAATCTAATAAGTTGTAGCTTTGTATGTGTACATTATTTTTAAACATTTACAATTTTAAGGTATATAAGATACAAAATCATACTCTTTTTAAGTTGAAAAATCAACAAGTAAGTTGGAGTTGTTGTAAAAAGAAAATAAAAAAAGAAAAGGAAAGTAACATGAGAGCATTTAAGGAAACAAAAAAGAAAAGGAAAGTAGCAGGAGAATATTTACAGAAAAAAAAAGAGAGAAATGTCATGAGTGGGGATTTGAACCCGCGAGGATGTGCATTTTCAGCATTCCCACACAATTACTATATTAGTTTTCTAAGAACCCTTAACTTTGGTCAACACACTACTTCTATCAATAAAAAAAATATCCAAGTAACTTTATCTGTCATTCCATTAAAAAAAGTCTACTAGCTCATGTTACATCTATTTTTTAATAAAATAAATTTTGATAACTCCAATACATCTTTTCAGTTATTACCTTAAATTACGTGTTGTAACTTGTAACAAGTGTTCGATTTTTACGAAACGACAAATTTAGTTTTATTTAGACCCCTTTATCCAAAGTAAAAAGTACAAGGGTTCCATATTCTAACTCTTTCAATAAAAATAATCGTCTCTCCTCATATTACATCTACCTTCTAGTAAAATAAGGTTTGATAACCAGGGCCGTTCCTGGGTATTATTGGGCCCGGGGCAATATATGAAAAAGGGTCCCTAACACATAAGAGATTTAATAAAATATGCATGTTTATAGGATAAAAACTAATTATTTATCGGCAAGCTTTTTCTTTAAAAAAAAAAGAACTTTTTCATGTGTATATGATTAATATATCTAATACTCCCTCGAGTCCTAGAAAAATCGAATCCTTGTTGGTTTACGTAATTTAAGGTGATAAGTTGTACATGGTTATCAAATGTTATTTTTATTAAAAAATAGATGTGATTGGAGTTGGTGGGTATCTTTTATTGAAAAAGAGGGAAATCACATAATAATAGTGAGACCATGTCAAAAATAAAATTGTTCAAAGTGAAATGAAACAAACCAAAAAAAAGTCATCAGACTATTGTGGGACGGATGGAGTAGTCAGTAATAAACAGATAAATTAATTACTTGACGAATAAAATTGGAATATCGAAATATAGAATACACTATCACCCAACAAATAAAATGAATATTAGAAATCTAATAGGTTGTAGCCTGTATGTGTACATTATTTTTAAACATTTACAATTTTAAGGTATATAAGATACAAAATCATACTCTTTTTAAGTTGAAAAATCAACAAGTAAGTTGGAGTTGTTGTAAAAAGAAAATAAAAAAAGAAAAGGAAAGTAACATGAGAGCATTTAAGGAAACAAAAAAGAAAAGGAAAGTAGCAGGAGAATATTTACAGAAAAAAAGAGAGAAATGTCATGAGTGGGGATTTGAACCCGCGAGGATGTGCATTTTCAGCATTCCCACACAATTACCCTTAACTTTGGTCAACACACTACTTCTATCAATAAAAAAAATATCCAAGTAACTTTATCTGTCATTCCATTGAAAAAAGTCTACTAGCTCATGTTACATCTATTTTTTTAATAAAATAAATTTTGATAACCCCAATACATCTTTTCGGTTATCGCCCTAAATTACGTGTTGTAACAAGTGTTCATATTTTTCTGAAACGACAAATTTAGTTTTATTTAGACCCCTTTATCCAAAGTAAAAAGTACAAGGGTTCCATATTCTAACTCTTTCAATAAAAATAATCGTCTCTCCTCATATTACATCTACCTTCTAGTAAAATAAGGTTTGATAGTCTCTCCTCATATTACATCTACCTTCTAGTAAAATAAGGTTTGATAACCGGGGTCGTTCTGGGTATTATTGGGCCGGGGCAATATATGAAAAAGGGTCCCTAACACATAAGAGATTTAATAAAATATGCATGTTTATAGGATAAAAACTAATTATTTATCAGCAACTGTTTTTTTAAAAAAAAAAGAACTTTTTCATGTGTATATGATTAATATATCTAATACTCCCTCCGTCCTAGAAAAATCGAACCCTTGTTGGTTTACGTAATTTAAGGTGATAAGTTGTAAATGGTTATCAAATGTTATTTTTATTAAAAAATAGATGTGATAGGAGTTGGTGGGTATCTTTTATTGAAAAAGAGGGAAATCACATAATAATAATGAGACCATGTCAAAAATAAAATTGTTCAAAGTGAAATGAAACAAACCAAAAAAAGTCGTCGAGCTATTGTGGGACGGATGGAGTAGTCGGTAATAAACGAGATAAATTAATTACTTGACGAATAAAATTGGAATATCGAAATATAGAATACACTATCACCCAACACCTAAAATGAATATTAGAAATCTAATAGGTTGTAGCCTGTATGTGTACATTATTTTTAAACATTTACAATTTTAAGGTATATAAGATACAAAATCATACTCTTTTTAAGTTGAAAAATCAACAAGTAAGTTGGAGTTGTTGTAAAAAGAAAATAAAAAAAGAAAAGGAAAGTAACATGAGAGCATTTAAGGAAACAAAAAGAAAAGGAAAGTAGCAGGAGAATATTTACAGAAAAAAAAGAGAGAAATGTCATGAGTGGGGATTTGAACCCGCGAGGATGTGCATTTTTAGCATTCCATCTTTACCAAGCTAGATACCTACAATGCTTATGCTGAATTAATTACTTAACATGTTTCAGATTTCTAGGCCACAGGCGGGCGCCCCACTGCCTGGCCCGGGGCCGTCTGTTGACCGCGCGGCTGCTTATCGCCTCGGATATGTGTCCGGCCCAACGTTCTTGGGAAGAATGGAATACAATGATTCTTATTAAAGTGGATCCGGATGTAGCTTCGTAGACCTATTAGATGCAACGCATACGGATTTGGGTCTAATTTTTGGATCGGTTTATATTTGGATCCATGTATAGAAAGTTGAATCTAGATATGGATTACTTCGATCGAGTCCAAATTGAGTTATCCGCCATGTCTAGTCCTCTATAGTTTCTCTAAATACTTTAGCGAAATTTGTCGAAGCAACCATTTAAAAGCACTTTTTGCGAGAAACAACCTTTTAAAAATTTTACGGCAACTTCGGACCACTTTTTTTTTGTTGGGAAACAACCTTACTCTACTTTCCGACGTTGACCAGGCGGGATTCGGCGTTGACTCACATAAGTCGATCACGTGAGTTGCACGTGACTCGTGTTTTACTCCATTTGAACCCTTTCCCTCCTCCCCCCACCCCTACCCACTGAACCTCCCTCGCCTCCACACCCCTCCCCACCCCAGAAACCACCCCCACCCACCCGAACCACCCCACTGTGCCACCCCACCCCAACCACCCCACCTGAACCATCCCACAATCTGTTTCTCTCTTCACCAAACACCACACCCACTAATGTCAACCACACCACCTTCACCACCAACATCAAAACCCATCGACCACGCACCGTCTCTCTCTTCACCAAACCCCAAACCAACCTTCAACCATTGCACCACCACCAACATCGTCGAAACCCAGCCCCCCCCCTGCTCCCCCCTCTTCACAATCATATGTGTACAATACCTCTGCTATGCGGCGGCGAAGCTTAGAGCGGGCGGGTGGCACGGGACACTTGGGAGTGGTCGGGGAATGACACGACATCTTTGGGGGTGTGGTGATGCGATGGTTTGCTTGGGTGGTTAGAAGGCCGTGGTGGGGCGGCGAGGGGTCGAAACGAGGAGAGAGAGAAGGTAGGGGAAAACGAGGGGAATTTTTGGGGTTTCTTTGGGTCGCGTTTTTGAGCGAAATTAAGAGACATTACCGGCGAGTTTGTGGTGCCGTGGTTGGAGCTATTTATAGCCATGGCTTGTCTTCAAGAGGCTTGCCGCCGAGCACGGGGTAGGAGGAGAAGAGGAAGGAGTGGGCTCGGGGTAGGAGGGAGAGAGAAAGATTTTAGGGGAAATTGGAGGGGAAAGGGAAGAAAATAGGAAAAAAAAGACCAATGTGCCTCGCACATGTCAGTCAACGCCGGAATCCGGCTGGTCAACGTCAGAATCCGGCATAAGGTTGGTTCCAACAAAAAAAAATTGTTTAAGGTCTGAAGTTGCCAGAAAATTTTTAAAAGGTTGTTTCTCACAAAAAGTGGTTTTTAAAAGATTGTTTCGACAAATTTCGCAATACTTTATGATGATTATAATCTACGGTTTTTCACCATATACCCACGACTAATTTTTTTTTGCACCGTATACCCTTTCAACTTTCCAAATTCACCATATACCCCTCACGTTTGAAAAAATATATCGACTTACCCTTAATGACTAACGGTGTTAAACTTCGTTAGTCATTAGGCCCTAATCCTCCCCCAACACTAATTAACTAACAAACCCTAATCCTATCCCTAACCCCTAACCCTAATACCCTAACCCTAACATTTAACACCCCCTACCCCCCCCCCCCCTTACCCCCCCCCCCCCTGCCCCCCCACGCACCACCACCCTTCCCCCAGCCCCCCCCTCCCACTCCCCCCGACCCTCCCTCCCCGCGCTCCCCCCTCCCTCCCCCCACCACTCCCCCGCAGCCCCCTCCTTCCCCTGCAGGCACCCCCCTCCCTCCCCCTCCACTCTCCCCATGACCCCCCTCCCCTCCCCTTCCACCCTCCCGCGCCCCTCCCTTCGTTGCGCGAACCCCCCTCCACCCTCCTTCTCCCCCCTTCCCTTCTTTGAATCACACGAGCCCCCTCCTCCCTCCCCCCTCCTCATGACCCTACGACCCCCCCCCCTTCCTTTTTCGGCTCCAACAATGGCGGCACAACATAAAACCCTAACCTCAAACTCAACGTCAAATACAATCAAGTTTCCGTTGAAATTGTGTTGATTTTGAGGTGCTAGAATTCATTAATTGAGTTGTTTTCGCGCGAAGGAAGGGGAGGGGAGGGGGTTCGCGCAGCGAGGAAGGGAGGAGAGGGATGGGGTTCGCACGACGAGGGAAGGGAAGGGGATGGTGGTTCGCGCAACGAGGGGAAGGGAGGTGGTGGTGACGCGGTGGAAGGGGAGGGGATCAGCGGGGGAAGGGGAAGGGATGGTGGTTCACGACAGGGGGGAAGGGGAGGGGGGAGGGGGTTCGGTGCGGCGAGGGAAGGGGGGAGGGGAGGGGGGTTCACGCAACGGGGGAGGGGGAGGTGGTGGTGACGGTGGAAGGGGGAGGGGGATCGGCGGGGGGGGGGGGGAGGGAGGGTCGGCGGGGGAAGGGGGAGGGGGTGGTGGTGACGGGGTAGTGGTGAGGGGGTGGTGGTGGTGACGGGGTGGTGGTGCGGTGGGGTAAGGGGTGGGGGAAGGGTGGTTAGGGTTAGGGCCTAAGTTAGTGTATTAGATTAGGGTTAGAGTTAGGATTAGGGTTTGATTTAAGTTAGTTAATTAGGGTTAGGGGAGGATTAGGACCTAATGACTAACGGAAGTCTAACACCGTTAGTCAAAAGGGTAAGTCGATGTATTTTTCAAACGTGAGGGGTATATGGTGAATTTGGAAAGTTGAAAGGGTATACGGTGCAAAAAAAAATTAGTCAGGGGTATATGGTGAAAAAAACCCTATAATCTAAGATCGCTTTGTCTAAAACGCAAAGAAAAGACTAACGAGGTAGGGGTCAAGAATCTACAAGTTGATGTACCACCACCAAGGTACCAACAATTGTAACAAAGGCTACTAATTTATTTTTTTATTTTTTATCTAGATGGGAAAATACAAAGGCTACTAGAAATGGCAAAAACATGTCCACGTGAAAAACCTACGATATAATGCTAGCTGATATAGCATGAAGCCAAACAGATGTATAGCTGCCTTTAACGGAGGAAGCCAGGGGTGATCGTATATTTTGTCCCGGACTGTACCCAAAAATTTAGATGCTCCACTTTGACCCATAATGAATTATTAATATGACTTCAATTTGTATGTTCGAAAGATTAACAATAGGGGTAGAAGCAAAGGGATAAATAGTGATTCAAATGTATAATGAGGATTTAAGGGATTGAAGAAAGGGAGACTTGAAAGTCATGGAATAGGCTCCGCAAACAACACTTCTGGAAATGGTGATTTGAAGTCACTAAAGATATCCTTCTTACGTTCCAAAAAGAATGTAATACTTGTATTTTTAGAGTCAAATTTCACAAACTTTAGCCACGAATTCCCACCACTATATAGATTATAATATAGTCATATGATATCTTGTTAAATTTATATCAATGTATAGTTTTAAAATATATTTTTTGATAATTTTCATTAATACGAAATCAAAAATACCAATAATCAAAGTAATGCATTGTAGGCCGTGGAAGCTCAAGTGTCGCGTGCTTTTGGAGCGGAGAAAGTGTATAGCAATCCTCGAGAGGCATGTCTAGCTATGGCATTTATCTTACTTACCAAAAAAGGCAAAAGATAACTTGATTCCTCTACCTCCCTCCATTCCTAATGCTCTATAGATACGACAACCCAACAATTTACGAGAAACACTTTATTTTATTTGATTAAACATACTTAAAGTTGATAGCAAGGAGTAAACTTCCCTTTTCTATTTTGAAAGTTAGTGGGAACGATAAAAATCTCAAAGCATCAGGTATGAGACGAAAACATGAAACAAGAGTGAGGGTAGAAGAAGCACAAAACGTACTAATACACACTAGTTCCGACAAAACATTTGGTGTACGTTGCCTAACGAAGGTTAGCAATAGATTTAGTTGTTTATCATAGAATTTTAATGGTTTGGATTATTCCTCAATTTGATTAATTAATTGCTTCGTCCATACATACATTGGAGTAGTTGGCAATTTGAACTCCCTACAAAAGAGAATACTACTGCCCGTGTAAATTGTATTCCAAAATAAACAATGTAAAAGGCATATATAATTTTGTGATCATATTCTTTGACTTCAACATTGATTTATCGATATTGCATAAGTTATAGTAGTCTGCAAGACTTATTATTGAGTAAATTATTTAAATAAAATATATAATTATAATGGTCAGTATTGATAAAATTTAACAATCAACTCAAATAGGGTTTTTTGGTTGGACAAATTTTCAACCAAAACACTCAAAGCAACAATATGGTATCTTTCTGGTAGCTAGTGACCATCCAATACATAAATGTTCATAAGTCATAATATACCCATCGATAGACATCTGTAACTTGGGAAGCTACATAATCATAGTTAAATTGTTCTTATTATGTAACCATATAATAAATAGTGCTATGTTATAAACATAGGTTCTCTTATACATTGCATGTACACTTGATTGTTCATTTGTTTCTTCTAAATTAGGGAATTTGGTGAAGTAATGGCCTTTAACTCCTTAATAAAGTATTTCATTGGATTTTCTAATAAGACCTGGCCCACAATTACTGTGGGCCATGAAGTGTACAGTAGTGAAACACATGGGCCCATTTCCAAAACCTTGCTCCCATAGACAAAATTTTGTGTCAATGTCATTATCCAATCACTAAATTCCATTTCTTTCTTTTATTTTTCCTCAAATTTCTCTCATACTTCTCATCCTCTCTTCCCTTTATAAACACCTTGGCTCCAAATTAGTGATCTAGATCTTACTTCTAGCAAATAGACTACAAGTGCATTCCTTAGCACCAGCAAGAAACAAGCACAAAAAGTAATTAAGTGGGTAGCAAACTAACAATGTCGTCGAGCAGCAGATTATTAGCATCAAGATATGCAAATGGAGGAGAGATTAATGAACTAATCTTCAAACTACAAGCATTGCTACCTGAGAGAAACCGTAGGCACCTAAGAAGGGTACGTAAAAACACCTAAGCTTCATTTCTAAATTTGTTGTCTTAAGTTAAAAATGACAAGAAAATTTTGCTTACACTAATGCGAAAAAGAATCTTAGCACTTAGCAGCCAACTAACCAAGAATGCTTTACTATGCTAGGTACTAGTAGTCCAGTAGATACTGTTTCTCGTTGCAACGCGTTCACGTTTAATGGCAACATGAGTTTGAATATTCATTTTGTTGTGCAGCTAGAGCTAATCGGAATTTTCTTATAAAAACTTTGGAAATTGCTTTTTTTTTTTGAAGTGAAAATTCATTCGTTAATATAAAGTCATACGACGTCTGATAGAAGTCGAAACGAAACATCCACATCAAATTGAAAGAAACTTAATTCGCATATGGCAAACCACAATCGTTGAGCGAAAATAATCCTTCTAAATACCCTCTTTCACGTCGTTGTCGATGCGACCTTCTACGAGGGGGTCTAACGATCCGATGTAGTTTTGATGTAGAACTAGAGTTGATTCAACCGATTGTACGCGAAGTATTGGCAGCCATTGCAATTCGCACAAAAATCCTATCAACAAATCGGCCTTCAACCTGGAGCCGGGGTCCAAACCCCGCTAACACACAAAGAAACCAAACTAATAAACCCGACGTGAAGGGGGTGACTACAAAAACCAATAAAGGAGACTAAAGCCATCGCACGAAGGGAACTTATTAAAAGCCGCAAAAAAAGAAAAAAGTAAGAAAATAAACTAGAAGGCTATGATAAGGAGAGAAAAAGGGGGTTCTGTGGACGAAAACATCCATAGTAGGCTGTGAAAAGAGGAGAGAGAGAGGGAGATGAGGGGATAGCGGCTTTTTTTTTTTTTAAAAAATATATCATTGAATAAGTAACTAACTTTGGAAATTGCTTGGTTCCAACTAAACAAGAGATTTCGAGATCAACCCCTAGTAATGAGTAGCAACGATGAGATGGGATATTTTACTAATTAAGATCCCCGACCCTACACAAATCAGGATTAATCAGAGTCAATTAGTGACGAATACCAAACAGTGAAAAAAAACACCTTTGGATATTATTTTTAAGAAGTAGGACTAACATTCATATAGAAACTAGATACTCGAAAGCTATTCAGCATAAGTCTTCTTTGACCAAGATACCATCTATATTTACATGCATACTATCTCAAAAGAATTATCCGACAACAGCACTGGAGCTAGGAATTTTTGTCTCAGATCTACCAAGAGGCCATCATTTATCCTCATGCAAGAAAGAGCAACAACAATAATAATTATCATACTACTACTATAGGACTAGTAATTTGAATAAAAATACTCCATAATATTAGTAAAACACCTATGTACCTTAAGAGCATGTTTAGGTCAATATTTTTAAGCTCTAAGAAACGGAATCAAATACCTATTTTCATTTTTCTTGTTTGGTTCGACCTTTCCTCAATCCATTACCATTCTTGGTGGTAATGGACTCCCCTACTTTGTCACCTTCCCTTTCGCCTCTAGTAACAAAATCAATTTGTTAGTGCTTAGTAGCAATGGTTTCCTTTCTCTTTCTATTCCAAAGCTTGAGCCTAACACCCGATAAAAGTAACAAGTTTTGTTACCATTCTACTCCTTTATTTGATTCTATTCCTTTCCATTCCATGACTTGAACCAAACATATAATTTGTGTATGAAACCACACAACAAAATAAACAAGTTCAACGTTTCCACTACTAATTATGTTCATCAAGAATTTAGGTAAATAGTGTAGAGTAAAATATTACTAATTCAACGTATGTAATTCAAATGATTAAATGGTTCATTCTTGTTATTAATGATGAGGTATTCATATTATTGAACTTATTGGCGTTTTTGGGTGTGGTTAGTGGGGGGTGGGTGGTAATGGTTATAGTGTAAATTTGTAAATTTTTTTCTTTTCCCTTGGTAATGCTAATTGATCTTCTTTTTTTTTTTTTTTTTATATTTTTTTTGTTGTTTTGGGTGGTAGGGGGTAGTGGGGTGGTATTGTGGTTTTTTGTGGTGGTGGGGGTTGGTTTTTGTTGTGTGTTTCTTTTTTATATATTTTATTTCAATTTCTTTTTTTTTTTTTTCTAAAAGAGTAGTTAAGGTCTCAAAAAGTGAAGATGTTCTGAAAGAAATATGCAGTTACATCAAGAAGCTCCACAAAGAAGTAGATGGCATGAGTGAAACACTTTCTCAGCTGCTGGCTTGTCTAGACCACAACAACGCTGTTGATGCAGATGTTCTTACAGCCCTCTTGCAGCATTAAGTTTGGTAGTTATATTCAAGACACAACTATGAATATTCTACTTCTTGTGTAGTCTATATTGAAAGCACGCAATTATATTAAAGCCAACAGAGCTGGACTTTGTGAATTTGTCTTGTTCTCAGTTAACAAAATGTATTATTTTAAATGTTTAAAATATAGTTTGATTAGTAGCTTAAGTACTGAATTTTCCGATCTAGTGATTGTCTACAAAGGGCATGTTGATTCTCTCAGCTCATTAGATAATAACAACTCCCTTTGGACTCCGGAGGATATAAGGAGACAGAAATTTGTGATTACCACTGCCAACAATCTCAGCAAGTCAATTGCCAACAACCGAGGTAAAAGTAACCCTTCTTCAGAATATAAGAAAGAACCGAAGGATTTTAAGAAAACTGACAAGACTTCTAAAAGTTCGACTAAGGAGTCAATGTCAATCACGACATCAAGCATATTATTTTCAGATCATTAAATTGCCCTCATATTCATAATCTAAGTTTTGGAATTGACATACTTCGCATTACCCTTCTCTCTTCTATGTCATTCTCTCCATCTTCCCCTCCCCCACATGGTCCACACCCTTCACCATCTTTACTAGTGGCAGCTCATAGGATCCCCACCGCCGTGAACTCCACTGGCAAACAAAAACAGTGCGGACAGCCAATAAGGCTTTGCTTGCAATAAAAGCAAATCTTCACTGACATTCTCCTTCTTGGAAAACTAACCCTCACCAGATTTCTAACCAACAACACAACAGTGGTGGCGGCAACTTATAAAAGTTATGTGGCAGCCATAAAGGAGAAAGAAAATAGTAAATTAATAGTCAAAATAGTAATAAATTAATACGTGAATTAAAGTCTCGTGTTACCATGCATTTCCAAATACCTCGTTTATTTCATAAATTTTCATTACCACTCTACGGGATGTATCGAGTGCTAATGAGAATTTATGGGAAAAACATGTTTGAGCATTAAGTTACATCATATCATGAGCATTCACATAAGACTTCTCTTTAAAAGAAATTACATACAAAATTCATTACCATCAACGCGCATCTATTATCGACTACCAAACGGGTCGTTGAGACTTAAAAGTAGATAACTATTACTTATTTTAAAAAAACAACCCCTTCCACAACTCTTAAAACCACCAAACAGGAAGAGATCCCGCATCTAATCATAAAAATTTAATCAAGTGCTGTTGGGATCACCCATCATGTCCTCAATGCTGATCACTAGATTTCATAAATTTGGTTAATGCTACTCATCTCTTGCACATTACGATGGGTTATACAATTGTTCAATGTATTCATGAGGATGAGAGAAGCTGCTTTGAATGCAATCGAATCTGATATTTGGCATTGGTAAATCTCCAAATATTGAATTACGATGATAATGATAAATATAAAAAAAGCCCAGGCATTTTAAATCAAGAATAGGAATAGAAATCTAAATGTATCCTAACTCCTACCAGCGGATAATAACACACAAGTAAAAGTACTATTGAAACCGGGGGGCAAAGCCAGGGCTTGGTTGTGTAGGGGGACAGTTTAACAAAGAATTCTAAACATGGTTGTGGTGGGAGCCAGTTTACCAATTAAACAAGATACAACCATTGATTTTCTTCAAAGCTATGTTGAGGCCTACAGGAGCCATGGCCCTCTTAGGCCCCAACATAGTCTCGCCACTGATTGAGACTTATGCTTTATCTCTAGAGCTGAAATAAATCTCTCTTGAAAACATTTTCCATCTCAAGTGTCAAGTAGCATTGTTCAGTGAACAGGAAATTGATGAGCAGTCAGCAGATTCAACACCCAATTATATCATGGCTGCTATGTTGGTATTCAATTAACAAATAATATTCAAACTTCTAAACGATAATAGAAGAAATCTAAAGAATGAACAACCTCACCATGCTTAGATTATTCACTAACCTGAAAGGGGACTCTCTTGAAGGCTTGAAGCTAAGTCTTAAGGTGCACAAAATTGAAAGATAACAAAATTGTGAAAGACACGATAGCAAGCAAACCTTGCTCAAGGACCCACCAGAGTGTATCCTATACCAATCAAGAAGCATAGCTATACTTATAATAGCTATGTTCAACAATGAAAAAAACCAAGAACTGCATATTTAATATAATTTGTCCCATACATTGATCAGGAAAGCTGACTAAAAAACTAGCTAGATTCTATCTCGTACATTCATCAGAAAAGCTGACTAAAAAACTGGCTAGATTCTATCTCAAACATTGATCAGAAAAGCTGATTAAACACAGGTTCGAGTTCATTCAACCAGTGCATATCATCCTCTAGTAACTAATCAATCAATGTCTATCAAAAGAGTCACTAGCATTTTGGAGCTCCCGTAATAACCAGAAGAAAAGATGCCAGAAGACTTACATGGCGACAACTTCGACTGCAGATTGGGATGTAAACCATATATGAGCAGTCACTTCTTAAATTTTGGAATAACAGATTCAAAGCAGTAACGCAGTTGTCTAGAAGAGGTGTTGCCTTTCTGCAGGTTTAAAAAAAAGTACTGAAGGAATGAGATATATTGCAGAATCCTAAATACAAGGCTTCAAGGAACTTGAAACACATTTGTAGTACATAAGTTGTCACGCACTAGTCTTTCAGGAACTTGAAAAATGTTACAGCACAAAAATATCCAGTGTGCAACTTCTACTTCTTGCATATAACGGCAGGAAGTTCAAGGAGACTATGGTGGCCAAAAGGATCACGAAGTAGGGAAAGTCCTCATAATGCGAGTCAGTGACTGAAATCACTTGACATCTTACAACATAGTTTTTCTATTATTTAGGGGAAAAAAATTAAAAATGGGGATGCGTGTGTGTCTATGTTTGTGTGAAGTAAAAGCCAATCCTATCCCTGCCTACGCATAGATATATCCATATGGCCCAAAAAGAATAATAGTCTGAAATCACCAATGACCCACAGACCCAAAATATTCCTCTGGGGACAAAAGAACAAAAGACCAATCAGAGAAAGTATCCATGATAAAAAGGGTAAAATACATGAAGCCGATAATCAAAAGGTTTCTAATGAAATAGCAGCTAGCAACTGCAATACAGAAGGGTAAGGGCTATTCAGCGGAGGCAATAACATCATTCGACAACTAGTCACCAAATTATGACAGCAACAAGGGAGATTTGGTTGCTATACCCCAAGAATCAAGGTAGAGGGTAATTTCTCTGAAGTAACTGAGGTTTTGTCTTTTGTTGCAAGCATGAGGAGATACTGCCTTCTTTCACTAGTACAAGTCATATTCCAAAGAGCAAGACAGCAACTTTACAGAAATCAGTCATGAGCAAGGTGCAAAATGACCCTTCAATATACTCAGTGCAGCCAAGGAATTCAAACATCATCTAGACATTCTCTATAACCATCTCATATAAGTAACCTACATCTTAATGATTATTTCTCAAAGGAATATCTCCCACTCCACACCCACCTCAGTTCTATCATCTGCTCAAGCATTGACACAATTGACATGAAAAAGCATCCAATAATTCGGAAAGATAAATGCTCAGCATAACATCTCGATTTTCTCCTAGAACATGCCCAGAACAAAGCAAAACCGAAAACTTACAATATGAAACTTTAACTATCAATAGAACTTCGACACAAAAATTGCATACCCAACTCGCCAATTTGCTTCGCAGGTGAACATACTGTAAATTCTTCCACATCATTCAAATGCCACCGTTCTTGCAACCTTTTCTAACTTATGCTACTCCCATATAACTGCAGAAAGCTCAATACGACAATGAGGACCCGAGTAGGCAACTCCCCATGTATTTAACTCGAGGAGGCAACTATCATAGGTGGCAACCATGGAATTAAAACTCTCCCGTTCCGTTACAGAACGGCCGTTCTGTAACGGATTTTGAATTTGTCGTTCCGCGAAATCCCGTTACGGAACGCCATAATAAAAATCACATACTTCTCGCCGCGTTGTCCGTTCCGTAACGTGAACTCGACGCGTTATAATGCTTTTATCCCGTTACATCCGTTCTTTTCAAACATTGGCCAAAAATATTTTATGATTTAATTATATAGCTGATAAAACATGATATTCTGATAGATTTGGTTATATTATGTTGTAATAATGCTTCATAAACTAAAACAATGCAAATAAGGTTAGAACGTATTAATGTGAATATTTTTAAAAAATTCACGCCGCGTCGGCCGCGAAACGTTCTATTCCCCCGTTACAAGTCGTTCCCGCGAGAACGCGACCGCGACCGCGATTTTTTTCCCTGGTGGCAACAGTTTCCTTTGACAGAAACTTGCCAAATTTGATAGACACAAGGGAAATCTTTGCTGCTTTACCTCAAGGCCCAAGGCGGAGTAATTGCTCCAGGGTAATATAAAGTTTTATTTACAAAAAAAGGAAAACAATTAACTCTTTGTTTTAGGGAGTGAAGACAAATCCAGGAAACTTTCTTCTTTAGGTGTCAATCATTCACGTGTAACAGGCAGAACAACCTCTAAAGAACAACCTCTAAAGAACAACCTCTAATCTACTCCAAGAAAAAAAGGAGCACCGTCTAGACACTTTCTCAAGGTCGTATCCCCGAACAATGTCATATAAGAAAGTGATATTACCACTTACTACATCATTAAGAAATTTTCCATCAAAAGGAATAGCTCCCAACTCCACCACTGCAGTACCTAACTTCTATCTCTAAATTCAACAATATACCATTGAAATAGAGGAAGCATCCAATAAGCTATTTAAAACGTAAAATGCTCTTGATCCTCTGCTAATGCATGCCCAAAACAAAAGAGAAACCAAAAACCTAAGACTGATATACTGCATACTTAATTAGACCAATCTACTATACAATTACTGCATAGGAATAGAAATCTACTATACGATCTACTATACAATTCACCAATCAGCTATACCAAGACTGCATCCTCAACTCAGCATTTATGTAAACATATTGTGTTCTCTAACCTTTCGACAGAAACTCAAATGGCTCTGATATTGAAACCTTCTCAAAATAGCCTAACAAATAGCAATTTTCGATAGCTCAGCCTCCAATTCCTGAAGACAATCACCTCATAGAACTCACTTTTCTATGATCAACAGTAACCAGCAAAGAGACCTACTAAAACTATGCGTCGTGTTCAATTTAAGCTCCTATATAAACAAGCAACTACTAAAAATCACCATGCTTATTTAAAAGAATAATCAATTCCACAACTCTCACAACCGCCAAACAGGAAGGGATCCTGCATCTAATCACAAAATTTTAATCAAGTGCTATTGGGATCACCCATCATGTCCTCAATCCTGATCACTAGATCTCTAGTACATTAAGATGGGTTATACGATGGTTCAATGTATTAGCCATTGGTATATCTCCAAATAATGAATTACGAAGAAAATGATCAAAAAGCCCCAGGCATTTATACCCAGAATAGGAATAGAAATCAAAACGTATCCTAACTCCTACCATCGGATAATAACAGACAAGTTAAAGTAATGTTGAGACTTATGCTTATCTGTAGAGCTGAAATAGATATCTTTTGAAAAAAATTCCATCTCAAGTGTCAAGTAGCATTGTTCAGTGAACAGGATATTGATGAGCAGTCAGCAGATTCAACACCCAATTATATCATGGCTGCTATGTTGGTATTCAATTAACAAATAATATTCAAACTTCTAAACGATAATAGAAGAAAACTCAAGAATGAACCTTACCATGCTTAGATTATTCACTAACCTGAAAGTGGACTCTCTTGAAGGCTTGAAGCTAAGTCTTAAGGTGGACAAAATTGAAAGATAACAAGATCGTGACAGACATGATAGGAAGCAAACCTTGCTCAAGGACCCACTAGAGTGTATTCTATTCCAATCAAGAAGCATAGCTATACTTACAATAGCTATGTCAACAACGAATAGAACCAAGAACAACATTGTTAATATAATTTGTCCCATACATTGATCGGTAAAGCTACTAAACACTGGCTAGATTCTATCTCGTACATTGATCAGAAAAGCTGATTAAACACTGGTTAGAGTTCATCCAACGAGTGCAAATCGTCCTCTAGTCCCTGACCAAATGATGTCTATCCAAAGAATCAATAGGACTCTCAAGCTTTCATGATAACCAGAAGAGAATTTGTCCAGAAGACTTACATGGCAACAACTTCAAACTGCAGATTGGATGTAAATCATAAATGAGGAAGTACTTCGTAAATTTTAGAGTTGCTGATAACAAATTCAAAAGCAGTAATGCAGACATGCAGTTCTCTAGAAGGGGTGTTGCCTTTCCGCAGGTTTAGACATTGAAACCGAAGGTATGAGATATATTGCAGAATCCTGAATACAAGGCTTTAAGGAACTTGAAACATCAAAAGTTGTCACGCACAAGTCTTTCAAGAACTTGAAAAAATGTTACAGCACATAAACATCCCATCAGCAACTTCTACTTCTCGCATATGACGGCAGGAAATTCAAGGAGACTATGGTGGCCAAAAGGAATCCCAAGTAGGCAAATCCTCATCTATATTGTGACTAAAATCACTTGACATCTTACAGCATGATTTTTCTATTATTTAGAAAAGTGTGCATGCGGGTGTGTCAATGTTTGTCTGAAGTAAAAGCCAATCCTTTCCCTGATTCCACAAAGATATATACATATGGCCCAAAAAGAAGGCAACAACATCATGCGACAACTAGTCACCAAATTGTGACAGCAACAAGGAAAATTTGGCTACTATACCCCAAGAATCAAGGTTGAGGGTCATTTCGCCAAAGTAACTACGAGATCTGTTGCAAGCATGAGAAGATACTTGAGCCTTTTCAAGGAAAACCAAAACAGATATCTACAGCTTTCTTTCACTAGTATGAAGTCATATTCTGAAGAGCATAACAGCAAATTTACAGAAATCATTCGTGACCAAGGTGCAAAATGACCCTTCTTTATACTCAGTGCAGCCAAGGAATACAAACATCATCTAGATGTTCTACGTCGCTTAATCATCTCATATAAAAAGCTACATCTTAAGGATATATTCCTCAAAGGTATATCTCCCACAGGCCACATCGACACCAGCCTCAGTTCTATCATCTGCTCAAAAATTAAAATAATTGACATAAAAAGGCATCCAATAATTCGGAAAGATATAAAATGCTCAGCACAATATCTTGATTTCCTCCTAGAACATGCCCGGAAACAGAGCAAAACTGAAAACCTACAATATAAAACTCTGACAATCAATAGAACTTCGACATAGATATTGCATACCCAACTCGCCAATTTGCTTCACATGTGGACATACTGTAAATTCTTCCACAACATTCAAATGCCGCAATTCTTGCAACCTTTTGTGACTTCTGCTACTCCCATACAACTGCAGAAAGTTCAATACGAAAATGGTGGCCCAAGTAGGCAACTCCCCATGTATTTGACTCGAGGAGGCAACAGGTCATAGGTGGTAACAGTTTCCTTTGACAGAAACTCGCCAAATTTGATAGACACAAGGGGAATCTTTGCTGCTTTACCTCAAGGCCCAAGGCAGAGTAATCGCTCCTAGGTAATATGAAGTTTTATTTACACAAAAAGGAAAACTATAACTCTTTGCTTTATGGCATGAAGACAAATCCAGGAAACTTTCTTCCTTAAGTGTCAATCATTCACGTGTAACAGGCAGAACAACCTCTAATCTACTCCAAGAAAAAAAGGAGCATCGTCTAGACACTTTCTGAAGGTCTTATCCCCAAACATTGATATTTAAGAAAGTGCTATTGCCACTTACTACATCATTAAGAAATTAGGGCGAACTTTCTTTATCAGGAGCAACTCTGCTTCCTATCTCTTTGCTTGCCATCAAAAGGAATAACTCCCAACTTCACTAGCATCATCAAACTTCTATATTCAAATTAAACAATATACCATTGAAATACAGGAAGCATCCAATAAACTATTCATAACGTAAGACGCCCTTGATCCTCTGTTAATGCATGCCCAAAATCAAAAAGAAACCAAAACCTCAGACTGAAATATACAGATGTTGCATACATACACTGCATACTCCACAAGGCAATCTACGTACAATTACTGCATACTCCATTCACCAATCGACTATACCAAGACCGCATCCTCCACTCTCCAGTCATGTAAAACATATAGCGTTCTCTTAAAGAGCTTTCACAGAAACTCAATGCCTCCAATATTGCAGACTTCCCAAAATAGCATCACTAATAGCAATTTTTGATAGCTCAGACCCCAGTTCCCAGTCCCTGACAACAATCACCTCAAAGAACTAAGTTTTCTATCATCAACAATACCCACAAAGAGACCTACTACAACTATGCGTCGTGTTCACTTTTAGCTCCTATATATACAAGTAACTACTAAAAATCACCATACTCATACAAAGCGTCCTAATCAAGATATGAATAGCAACACCTAAACATTATATATCACATATTTAAACCGTCACAAGTGCAATGCAAACCCACATCCTAAAACTTATGAATTGAATAACAAAACTCAATGAAATAACACATGTGAAACTGAACAAATCCAACATAAACCCATGTCATGATTCCAAACTCCTCCTACCTTCACAAGTACAATGCAAACCTACATCCTAAAACTTATCAATTGAATAACAAAACTCAATGAAATAACACATGTGAAACTGAACAAATCCAATATAAACCCATGTCACTTTGATTCCAAACTCCTCCTACCTTCACAAGTGCAATGCAAACCTACATCCTAAAACTTATCAATTAAATAACAAAACTCAATGAGATTATACATGTTAAACATAACAAATCCAAAATAAACCGATTTCACTTTGATTCCAAACTCCGACACTATTCCCCACACCTTTTCTTCCTAATCACCACTTCCTTCAAAATTCCAAAATTCCAACATTAGCATTGAGGAAAACTATACAACTAAAATCCACCACAGCTTGAATAAACCAAATCCACATATAACCTCCATTAACTTACAAAAAAAACTTAAACACAACCTCAAAAATCAAACTTTATCTAATCTCTAAGTAAAGATATGAGTAATTATTCAAAGTTGTGCATTGGCAAACGTGCAAAGAACAATTGGTAGAACTAAAAAAACGAAGGAAGTACTTATTTAAAACAATAACCCCTTCCATGACTCTCGTCGCCGCCAAACAGGTTGAGATCCCGCATCTAATCACAAAATTTTAATCAAGGGCTGTTCCGATCACCCATCATGTCCTCAATCCTGATCACTAGATTTCATAATTCGGTTAATGCTACCCATCTCTTGTACATTAAGATGGGTTATCATATGGTTCAATGTACTAATGAGGCATTGGTATATCTCCAAATCATGGATTACGAAGAAAATGATCAAAAAGCCCAAAAAAATCTAAATCAAGACAAGGAATAGAAACCAAAAAGTATCCTAACTCCTACCATCGGAAAACAACACACAAGTAAAAGTACTATTGAGACTTATGCTTTATTTGTAGAGCTGAAATAAACATCTCTTTAAAAAATTTACATCTCAAAGTGTCAAGTAGCATCAAGGTAGCGCCGGTACGGATACGGGGACGGATACAGATACGGGTACGGGGACGGATACAGATACGGGTACGGGGACGGAAAAAGGCAAAATCAAAATTTCCAAAAACGGGTACGGCTTGGATTCGGCAAAAAAAAATTAATGAAAAATATTACGGTAAATTTTCCTAAAAAAAATCTCCATTTAATTTTTGTACAAAAATATTAAAAGACATACATATAAAAATATAAAGAATAAGCTTTCCTTAGGATATATATATATATATATATATATATATATATATATATATAGTTATAAATAATTTGATTTAGTAAAACAAAGAGAAGAAAAAAAGAAGCATAATTCAGAGAAAGACAAAAGGTAGTGCAAAGAATACAAATTTATTTATTTATTTATTTTAAATAATTTGTTGGACAGCTGTAAGCCTGTACTACCACCACTATCTCTTCTCACTTTCACATGCCATTTAAAATTTGTAACCCTTCCCCACGTTCAAAACAAAAACGTAAACCAGAGTACAGTACCAGACGAGAAGAAAAAGTCGAGCATGACGACGTGCATGACTAAGCAATTGCTGCTTGCCGGCGAGGTTGCCGGTGAAGATGAGAGAGAGAAAGGGGTCGTGCGGCTTCCGATAGAGTGAGAAAGGCAGGGAATCAAATTGAGGAAAATTGTAGAAAACCCAAAATCTGACTTTTACAAGGTTGGGTACGTCTCTCACAAGCCTTAACCGTACCCAAGACGTACCCAAATTCCGCCTGGCGGTACCCAAAAGCATCCAACCTACCCAGATTTTTGAGTTCGTTTTGGGGACGAATCCTCGCCATACCCGTACCGGGTACGCGATTCGGCCCTCAAGAGGGGTACCCGTGCTTCATAGAGTAGCGTTGTTCAGTGAACAGGGAATTGACGAGCAGTCAGCAAATTCAACACCCGATTAAGTCATGGCTGCTAAGTTGATCTTCAATCAACAAATAATATTCAAACTTCTAAAAAATAATAGAAGAAAAATAAAGAATGAACAACCTCACCATGCTTAGATTAGTCACTAACCTGAAACGGGACTCTCTTGAGGCTTGAAGCTAGTCTTATGATGGAAAAAATTGAACGATAACAGGATCGTGACATACACGATTAGCAAGCAAACCCTGCTCAAGGAGCCACCAGAGTGCACTCTATACTAATCAAGAAGCATACCTTTATTTACAATAGCTATGTTCAACAACGAATAAAACCAAACACCTAGGTTGCACCGATACGGGTACGGGGACGGATACGGGGACGGGTACGGGGACGGAAAACGGCAAAATCGAAAATGCAAAAAACGGGTACGGCTTGGATTCGGCAAAAAAAAAAATAACTAAATTAAACATCCATACATAAATAGTTCAAAGTTGAAAATACCAAAAAACAACTAAATTTAACGTCTTAAAGTAGATAAAACTTTGTGTTGATTCCGCACCAATTGACCCACTACCCGTGCTACTACCAATATTAGTACTGTGTTGTTGAGATTGGGATGCCATATTTGTCCTAATAAAATGAAAATTAAACACATTCAACCACAACAATTCAACAACCCAACAATCCAACACAACAATTCAACACCACAACAATTGATTAACAACCCAACAATCCAACCCAACAATTCAACACCACAACAATTCAACTTTCAACTTAACTAAATAAACAATTAACTTACTGCCTATTGAGTCAATCCTCAATAAAAAAAAAACCCAGAAAACGAAAAAAAAAAAAAAAAAAACAACGACCGGCAAAAAGACGAGTGAAAAAATGAAGAAATGAGGAGAGGGAGTGAAAACTGAAAAAATGAGGAGAGGGAGTGAAAAAAAAAATACAAAAGCAAGATAAAAAATAAAATTCGAAAAAATAAAAATAAAACCGACCTTCGAGAAGAAGAAATGACGAGAAGAAGAAAACCGGGCGGCGAGAAGAAATCAAGAAACCGGTGAAGAATTTCCAACTTCCAAAGTTCTCGACTTCCCTTCCCGTTGTGTTCGAGTAGAGATTCGTGAATTGAGGAGAACACGAGGGCCAAAGTTCGAATTGCGAAGAGTATAAAACGGCCCAGGGCGATAAGAGGCGGCGGCGGCGAACTTAGAAACGGCCGACGAGAAGAGGCGGCGACGAATGGGCAGGAGTTCGCCCCTTTCGCAGGTGAAGAGAGAGAATTGGGGGATTTCAAAAATGAAACCCTAGATTTTGGGCCTCTGAAATTTCATTAAGCCAGGGAACGTTGGGTACGTGGGTTTGGTGGGAAATACGTACCCAACCCGTACCCGCCTTCGAGTTCCCCGTCCCCAACAACACCCCGCGTACCCAGGTCCACAGGTTCGTTCTGGGTACGAATCCCAGGCGAATCCGTACCGTACCCGGTACGTACCCGTACCCGGTACGGGAAACGGACGCTGGGAGGCGTACCCAGGCAACATAGCCAAACACTACATTGTTGATAAAATTTGTCTCACACATTGATCTAAAAAGCAAACACTGGATAGATTCTATCTCGTACATTGATCAGAAAAGCTAATTCAACACTGGTTAGAGTTGATTCAACCAGTGCATATCACCCTCTAGTCACTAATCAATCAATGTCTATCAAAAGAGTCAATAGATTTCTGGAGCTTCCATGATAACCAGAAGAGAAGATGTCCAGAAGACTTACATGGCAACAACTTCAAACTGCAGATTGGGATGTTAGCCATAAATGAGCAAGTACGTCTTAAATTTGGGAATACCAGAATCAAAAGCAGTAACGCAGTTGTCTAGAAGGGGTGTTGCCTTTCTGCAGGTTCAAAAAAAGTAACTGAAGGAATGAGATGTATTGCAGAATCCTAAATACAAGGCTTTATGGAACTTGAAACACATTTGTAGTACATAACTTGTCACACACTAGTCTTTCAGGAACTTAAAAAATGTTAAAGCACAAAAATATCCGGTCAGCAACTTCTACTTCTCGCATATAACGGCAGGAAGTGCAAGGAAACTATGGTGCCAAAAGAATCGCCAAGTAGGGGAAATCCTCATATATAGTGAGCTTGTGACTAAAATCATGACATCTTACAATATAATTTTTCTATTATATAGGGGGAATAAATTTAAAGCGTGCATGCAGGTGTTTCTATGTTTGTGTGAAGTAAAAGCCAATCCTATCCCTGATTCCGCATAAATATATCCATATGGCCCAAATGAATCATAGTCTAAAATCACTAATGTGCCACAGGCCCAAAATATTCCATTGGGGCCAAAAGAACAAAAGACAAAATAGAGAAAGTATCCATGATAAGATGGGTAATACACATGAAGCCGGTAATCTAAAGGTTCCTAACGAATTCCACAACCCAACAAGAGTAATAGCAAATAGACGATAGCAACTACAATACAGAAGGACAAGGGCTGATATTCAGCGGAGGCAACAACATCATTCGACAACTAGTCACCAAATTGTGTCAGCAACAAGGGAAATGTGGTTGCTATATCCCAAGAATCAAGGTAGAGGGGTAATTTCTCCGAAGTAACTATGAGGTTTTGTTGCAAGCATGAGGAGATGCAGCCTTCTTTCACTAGTATAAACTCATATTATAAAGAGCAAGACAGAAAAATTTACAGAAATCATTCATGACCAAGTGCTATGAACTGGACAGAAAAGCTAGGAAAACAAGATAAGAAAGCAAATAAGATAGTATTGTATTCAGATGAGGGTAATCCCAATACAATTCTCAGATTTGAGAGGTGAGTTTTTCTCTCCCAACGGTTACTTTACTTTCCACAATTCTCAATACTCTTCCTACTGAACACAGCTCCCTATTTATTAAAAGATCCTACCACTCACTACTATCCACCTGTCACACAGTAGATTTGACAGAGAATGTTCTAAAAAATAATCAGAGATAACAGATATGCCAGGACTGCATATGAAAAACTCTAATGCCCTTAAGTTTGCTGCATATTCCCCTTTTGTCCTTGCTTCTTCCTTCTCTTGTAAGTTATCAGAATGGGAGTGTTAGGCTGATTCACTGCACCAAGGTGGAAAATGACCATTCAATATACTCAGTGCATCCAAAGAATACAAACATCATCTAGACATTTCTATTGCTCAACCATCTCATATAAGAAACCTACATCTTAATGATTATTTCTCAAAGGAATCTCCCAACTCCACGCCCACCTCAGTTCTATCATCTGCTCAAGCATTAAAACAATTGACATAAAAAGGCATCCAATAATTCGGAAAGATATAAAATGCTCAGCACAATATCTTCAGTTCTCCTAGAATATGCCCAGAAACAAACCATAACCAAAAACCTACAATATGAAACTCGAACTATCAATAGAACTTCGACACTAATATTGCATACCCAACTCGCCAATTTGCTTCCCAAGTGAAAATACTGTAAAATCTTCCACCACATTAAAATGCCACCATTACTGCAACCTTTAGTAACTTCTGCTACTCCCATATAACTGCAGAAAGTTCAATACAACAATGAGGACCCGAGTAGGAAACTATCGTAGGTGGCAGCAGTTTCCTTTGATAGAAACTCGACAAATTTGGTAGACACAAGGGGAATCTTTACTGCTTTACTTCAAGGTCCAAGGCAGAGTAAGCGCTCAAGGGTAACATGAAATTTTATTTTTAGAATGAGGAAAACTATAACTCTGTTTTAGGGCATAAAGAGAAAACCAGAAAAGCTTTCTTCTTTAAGTGCCAATCATTCACTTGTAACAAGCAGAACAACCTCTAATCTACTTCAAGAAATGGAAGCACCTTCTAGACGCGTTCTGAAGGTCTTGTCCCCAATCAACGTCGTATACGGATACCACTTACTACATCATTAAGAAATTTCCCATCAAAAGTAAAAGCTCCCAACTCCACCACCTAACTTCTAGTGAGTGAAATCACTTGACACCTTGCAGCATAGGTTTTCTATTATTTGAAAAAAGAAAAATTAAGTGTGCGTGCGGGTGTGTCTATATTTGTCTGAAGTAAAAGCCAATCCTAACCCTGATTCCGAATAGATACATACATATGGCCCAAAGCATCATAGTCTAAAATCACCAATGAGCTACAGGCCCAAGGCATTCCATTGGGGCCAAAAGAACAAAAGATTAATCGGAAAAAGTATCCATGATAAGATGGGTAAACTACAAGAAAGCTGATAATCTAAAGGTTTCTAATAAATTTCCCAACATAGCAAATAGTAAATAGCAGATAGCAACTACAATATAGAAGGAGAAAGGCTATTCAGCAGAGCCAACAACATCGTTTGACAACTAGTCACCAAAATGTCACAGCAACAAGGAAAATTTGGTCGCTATATCCTAAGAATCAAAAGGTTAAGGGTAATGTCGCCAAATTAACTCTGAGGTTTTGTTGCAAGCATGAGGGAGATACTCGAACATTTTCAAGGAAAACCACAACAGATACCTACAGCTTTCTTTCACTAGTATGAAGTCATATTCTAAAGAGCATAACAGCAAATTTACAGAAATCATTCATGACTAAGGTGAAAAATGACCTTCCAATCTACTCACTGCAGCCAAGGAATATAAACATCATCTAGATGTTCTCTGTTGCTCAACCATCTCATATAAGAAAGCTAAAATCTTAGTGATATATTCCTCAAAGGTATATCTCCCACCTCGACACCAACCTCAATTATATCTTCTGCTCAAGCATTAAAACAATTGACACAAAAAAGCATCCAATACTTTGGAAAGATATTAAATGCTCAGCACAATATCTTGATTTCCTCCTAGAACATGCCCAGAAACAGAGCAAAACCGAAAACCTACAATATGAAACTCTGACAATCAAAAGAACTTCAACATGAATATTGCATACCCAACTCGCTAATTTGCTTCCCATGTGAACATACTGTAAATCCTTCCACAACATTCAAATGACGCAATTCTTCCAACCTTTTGTGACTTGTGCTGCTCCCATATAACTGCAGAAAGTTCAATACGACAATGATGACCATAAGTAGGCAACTCTCCATGTACTGACTCGAGGAGGCACCAGGTCATAGATGGTAACAGTTTCCTTTGACAGAAACTCGACAAATTTTATAGACACAAGGGGAACCTTTGCTGCTTTACCTCAAGGTCCAAGGCAGAGTAATCGCTCCAGGGTAACATGAAATTTTATAAACAAAAGAAGGAAAACTATAAGACAAATCCAGAAAAGCTTTCTTCTTGAAGTGTCAATCATTCACGTGTAACAGGCAGAACCTCTAATCTACCCCAAGCACGGTCTAGACACTTTCTGAAGGTCTTATCCCCGAACATTGTCATTTAGAGAAATAATATTGCCACTTACTACATCATTAAGAAATTTTCATCAAAAGGAATAGCTCTTCATTACTGCACCACCTAACTTCTATCTTCAAATTAAACAATACACCATTGAAATAAAGGAAGCATCCAATAAGCTATTCATAACGTAAAATGCTCTTGATCCTCTGCTAATGCATGCCCAAAACCAAAGAAAAGCCAAAAAGCCTAAGACTGAAATATTGCATACTCCACCAAACCAATCTACTATACAATTACTGCATACTCCATTCACCTATCGGCTATACAAAGACTGCATCCTCCATTCACCAATCACGTAAACCTATTGTGTTCTCTCTAAAACCTTTCCACAGAAACTCAAATGCCTCCAATATTGCAACCTTCTCAAAATAGCATCATTAATAGCAATTTGTGATAGCTCAGCCTCCCGTTCCTGACAATAATCACCTCATAGAACTCACCTTCTCTATAGCCAACAGTATCCAACAAAGAGACCTACTACAACTACACATCGTGTTCAGTTTTAGCTCTTACAAAGCGCTCCCAATCAAGATAGCAACACCCAAAACATTCCATATCACTTATTTAAACCTTCACAAAACCCACATCCTAAAACTTACAAAACTCAAAGAAATAACACATGTTAAACTGAACAAATCCAAAATAAACCCATGTCACTTTAATTCCAAAACTCCTCCTACACTATTCCCCACACCTTTTCTTCCTTCAAAATTCCAGAAATTCAACATTAGAATTGATGAAAAATGTACAACTAAATTCTCCAAAAATAAACTCCATAACTTACAAAAAAAAACTTAAACACAACCTCAAAAATCAAACTTTATTCAAAAAATAGTAACAGCAGCCACAAGTATATCAAAATTCACAAGCACATAACAGCCTCCCACCAACAATGTCATAGCTTTAATCCCACTAAAACGGGGTCGGCTACATAAGTCAAGATTTAAACTCCGGAAGTCGTCAACATACATCCTCTGCCTCCATTAATCCCTAATTCATCGAATTAAACGAGAGAAACAAAAATTGGAAAAAAGAAAAAAAAAAAAAACCTGAAATCTTAAATAAGGCGATTCTTCTTCTTAGGGCAAGCAGTCTTATAGCCACCTTTAGTAGGTTTACCCCAAGGAGAAACAGACTGATGCCCTTTACTTTTCCCCTCACCACCACCATGCGGATGATCAATAGGGTTCATCGCAACACCACGAACCACAGGTCTTCTCCCAAGCCACCGACTATTCCCAGCTTTCTTCAACTTCTTCGCACGGTGCGAGGGGTTTGAGACGGAGCCAATGGTGGCGCGACAGCGAGTGTCGATGAGCTTGTCGACGCCAGAGGGGAGGCGGACGAGGACGCGACGAGAGGAAGAGGGTTCTTTGAGAATTTTGGCGGAGGTTCCAGCGGAACGGACGAGTTTTCCGCCTTCTTTAGGGCGGAGTTCGATGTTGTGGATTAGGGTTCCGATACGCATCATGGAGATTGGCATTGAGGTGCCGATTTGAGAGGCGAGGTCGTTGGTTAGAAGGTAATCTGACATTTTTGGGGGTTTGGTTTCGTTGAGAGGGGTTGAGGAGGTGGAGAATGTGCGGCGGATGGTTGTTAGTAGGGTGGCGCGAACGCGGAGGAACGCCATTTTTGTAGAGGGTTTTAGAGTGGGAGAGGTTTTGGAAAAGGCACAAGTTTGGTGTGGGAAATAGGAATGAGTAATGACTAGGGGGCGAGAAAAAGGCAAAAATGAAAGTTGGGTGAGTTGGAATATTAGTTTTGGAATTAAGAAGGAAAGTGAATTTGGTTTTCTAGATGTCCATTTAACAAGAATTTTTTTGGAAAAACAAACATTTTGTACAACATTTATAAATGGTTAGAATGTTGTGCTGAGTAGATGGGATTTATTGGAAGTTGTTGATTAAAAGAAGGAAATGGAAATTTGGATTAAATATGGGGACACATGTTAATTTATGGTAGATGATAATTAATTATGGGCACAAACTATTAAATAAATAAGAGTATAAATATTAGAAATAGGAAAATCTTTTTGGGACACCTAAAGAGAAAATGGGAACATATTTTAGGGACAAATGAAGTATTGTCTATGCATAGAAAAATGGTTTATGAATATTTGGCAAATACTCTCTCCGTCCCATAATATAAGTCCCCTTTCCTTTTAAAGTGTCACCAAAATATAAGTCTATTTCTATTTTCAATCAATAATTATGTCCAAAATACCTCATGAAAATAATTTAATTCCCAAAAAGTCCTTATAATTTCAGAACCAATGCACCATTATTGATGATAAAATGGAATCTTTTACCCCATTAAACTCACGTACACATTAAACCAATGCAACATTAATGTTCGTTTTTATTTTTTGTTAAAAAAGAAAAAAAACAATATAGGTGTTTCCTAATAAAATGAATCTTTTTATTCAAATAAAACAAGATTCCACTTTACCTTAATTCCCGTGTAAAAATAAAATCAGGACTTATATTATGGGACGGAGGGAGTATTATATTATTGCATTTGTATACCTTGGTGGTGGGATGGCGCCTATTTGTTACTCTCCTATTCACAAATCATAAGAATATGACAAATTATCTAGACATGTTCATGGTAGTAGCCTAGCAGGGGGCAATAATAAATCTAGTCGGCTCACAACTACTTAAACTAGATTAAATTGTTCATGAGCTAAGAACTATTAAACTCAACTTGCAAACAAGTTAAAACATCTTTAGCTATATTCTTATGTATTTTAATTTTGATGGATAATTGATGATAAAAATTGGTAGATATATAAGATACTTTACTTTTAGCATAGATGTGCAACATTAAAAAGAGTATTAACTTCGTTACTCTTTCCTGATTGATTTGAGAGTTGTATCAATCTTTCGATCTTAAAATCGACTTGCACTCGAATATCGACTCAAGTCGTTACCCCTAGTTCATACGCTTAATAAAAGAAAGGTTTTACTCCCTCTATATTCCCTATATTTGACCTTTGAGATCAAAACTTATTAATTTTAGTAATTAATTTCTTCATTTGTAAATTAATCTACAGTGTAAACCTACTTTTTTTAGATTTCCCAAAGAATAGCTTCTTAAAGCACATACTTTAGGCATCAGTCGATTTCATGATAATTTTCACTTTTTTATCTTCAATGTACTTATAATAGCTTATAGAATGAAGCATTCGACAATTTTTCATATGATATAATAGGTTACACAATGAAGTTGTAATATAGTCATACTTGTCATTCGAATCATGTTAAAAGTAGCAAATGGAGAAAGGAAAACCATTATTTCTTAAATTCGCAAAATCTTATTTTTTAGATTTTTAAAACCATTATTTCTCAAATTTGCAAAACCTCAAATGCTTCTCATGCTCCTTCTCATAGTAAGAAAAGAACATGCCCTTACTTATTAACTTCTATAATAATAAATGTTTTGACAGTAAAATTTGACTATTAGTTTTAAATGTGTCTACCATTTTAATAATATAGAAACCACCTTTTTAAATGTCAAATTTTGTGAGAAACCAACTTATAAAAAAACTTGGCGTGGAAACGCTAATTTGTTCTTTTCGTGATAAAACTTCTTGTCTAATCTCCGCCATGACTTCCATTTTCTGGCGTTAACTCGCATGCGTAGCTCATGTGACCCACTTGATCCCCCCGTTTCTTTCCTTTCCTTCCTAATTCTTCATAGTGAAGTGGTTTAGAGAGAGAATGAAACCGGAGAGAAATATAGTAGGTCACTTGAAAATGTAATTTGATAGTGAGATTCCCATGAGAATTTTCATCTCGAAAAAAAAGTGCATTCATAAAAGGTGATTTCGTTCCCAAAATTTCTTAATAAGGTGGTTTCATGCCAAAATTTTGTAATGAGGTGATTGCTCACAAACACCAATATTTGAAAGTTGTTTCTAACAAACTTCTTAACATCTTTATCCTTAATGGTGGATTTATGCATAAGCAACTAAGTGCCTACTCCAGAAAATTTAAATTACCTCTTATCGTCTTCTTAGAGCGCTTTTAACTATACATGAAATCAAAGTCTCACCAAGATCAAATGTTAAAATTATCTTAGAAATGAACCTAAAGTCTAATTTTCACTTTTTTGCCAAAAAATGTTTAGGCACAATTACAAAATGTTACAAGACTATAGTTCTCAAGGAAGTAGAACTTTCTATAAAGTTCGAAATAGAATTAAATTCCTATGGAAATCTCCCAAAATTGTTTGTTTAACAAAGGAATTTCCACTTACTGGAAGTAAAAGTTCCTTCTTCTCCGGTTCTCACATTTCACCATCTTTGCCAATTAGAATACTTACCTAACCTCAATACCTTACACATCTTCAGAAGTCTCACTTCCTATACTTTCTTACATAAACCAAATAGCCAATTAGTCTAGTTGTGTTTTACTAAACCATAGGTAAGTCCAATCAGTGATATCTGTAAAACTTTGGAAATAAGTTCATTCAGAAAAACATCAGAACTTCATATTGCCCTTTGCGCAACCAACTCACAAGAATAGCATCCTCGTAACACAGTAACCAAAACTAACCATGGCCTAAATAAATAGATTTCTGAACTGTAACTTTGCAAGATTTAACAGACATGCAACAAGAAAAGGGTTTGATTTACATGGCACCCAAGAATGACAATAGATCATGAAGTTAGACATGTTTGTCAAAGTCTAATCACAGCAAACAAGATACACATGTAAGCAAAAAAGGCAACTATATTGTGGCTCGACCAAGAGCTACAATGTAACTTGAAATAAAAGGAACTATTTGAAGCTCTGCAGTTCTAATTACTCATAATCCACGGTCATGCGATTCCATATAAAACCAGCAATGACAAAAACTTCCAGCAAAATCTAACTTGAAAGTTCAAAACAAGAGGATAATAATAGTCACCATGCAACGGAATTTGCATTAACAACAAAAAAAGGGGTTTTGATTGTGCACTACTACAAATTACTAGATTCTGAAGGCTCACTCCTCATCTTCCTCATCTCCGTCACCGCCAGCAGCCTTCTTAGCAGCTGCTTTCTGGTTCTTTCGCTTCACTCTTCCAGGACGACCACCACCGAATGGACTCGAGAGCGAGAAGTCAATGTGCTTTTGTGAGTCGACTCTAACCATGAATGATGCAATGTTCACCACTTGTCTTCCAACCCTACACAGCCACAAGCACACAAGTGATGAGTGCAAATCAAATGATCACAGAACACGACTGCACTACATTTACACGAGAATGCAGCATAGTCAAGTGGAGCCTAGAAGATGGTGAGTGACGCAGACTCTTTTTCAATAGAAAAGAATCACAGAACCAACCCAGCTGTAGTGAAAGAGAGCATTGGATGGCACATACAAGACAACCGCATACCCACATAATTATAACATGGGAAACTCAGACAAAAGAAGCAACCAAATTTAATTCAAATGACGATTAGGATGCCTCCTTACCTATTAAGTAAGAGTTTATCAATCAAAGATTTTCATATTTACCAGAGCTATAGGCCATAACAAGCTATTATCCAACGAACAGATGCATTATCCAGAGTATTAGATAAGATGCTCAGTAAACCAACTAATCCAATGCAAACAATGGCTAGTAACCACAAAAGAAAACGACTATCTATGCCAATGGTCAATGAGCAATGATGTCCCTAATTTATGAACACGGTGTATGGAATAAGAATGCTGCAAAAATATACTCCTATAACAATATAGAAAACAAATTATATGCAATACCTGATGTGCCTTTGCTTGATAAGAACACGGGCATGGTGGATAGACTTGGCCATACCGGACTTGAATACAAGTGTTTGAAGACGACGCTCAAGGAAGTTCTCAACAGTAAGAGCCAAGACATAATCAAGCTTGTTCTGACCCTCATCCAATAGCCCATGACGATGCATCCTACGGAGCAAAGCCTCACCCTCAAAGATACGACGGGGGTTCTTCTCATCAAGTGTGAGAAGATGACGAGCCGCATTACGAATGCGACTCAGAACATATTGAACCCTCCACAGCTCCCTCTTGTTACGAAGCCCATACTCTCCAACAAGCTTCAACTCAGCATCCAACCGTTCCTTCTCATAAGGACGACGCGGTTTCTTAAATGTCTTACCGTCTACAACAACCACACAATCATATTCATAAATAATCAATATTATAACATTTGATGTTATTCTAATGTCTTAACTAGAAACAAAAATACAAACTTTCATCTCAAAATCTGAATAAATTAGACACCAACATACAAAATCAACATCATATAATAATTTATTTCTAACCCAAAAAAATTTACAAATTTCAGGGCCTAAAAAACAAAAGATCCACATCCATAAGAGTTCAATAAGACTAATCGTTGATTTTCCCAATGCAAATTCTCGGACCCAGATAGTATATATCAGGAAATTACAATAAAAATGTATATATACAATCAAAAACTAGGAATTTTTTTTGTTAAAACAAAAGTAACGAAAGAAGAAAATCAGGGAAAAAAGAAGCGAAGGCAATTTATCAAAGAACTTACAGTTGCGGTAGAAGCAAACGTGCACCATGCTGTCCTCTGCTGTACTACGGCGGAGCTCCCTCTTTCTCTCCTCACACACACAGATCAAAACAAAGAGAGGAAAACAGGCGATAAAAGAGGTATAAATGAACCCTAAATTCGTTTTTGGTTAGTGGGCCAAAACCCTACTCTTAAAAGATAAAAGATTAAGGGCCCGCCTGGTTTGCCAGTAAATATGAAGGGTAGGTTTTTGGGCCTGAACTATTACTAGGGAAGAGATATAGGGGGTGTTTCTCAAGGGGTAATATTAACCAGGTTTGGCAATTTTTAATGGCCTAATAAATTCCAGCCCATTACCAAGTTTGGCAATATTCCCCTCTGTTAAAATTTCAGCCCAGCCACCTCATGACAATCCTTTTATCAATAAACTAGTACAATTTTCTACTCAGTATTTTGCAACACAATACGGTGCTTCTCATTTGACTTTATTTTTTCTTTCTTTGAAGAAAAGAGCTTTTTTCCCACTTTATTTTTCCAACATTTTCTTATGAGATTTTATTTTTCTATTATATAAATAAATTAAAATATTTCAAGATATAAACATTAAAAAACTAAGAAAATAAAATCTAATTGAGGGGTTTGACAGCAAGAACTGGCAGGAAGAGGCTTGAGAGTGGAGGAATTGAGTTTTTAATTAAATTGCAAAAGATAAGTGGATATTACATTATAATGTTGTTTCGAATAAAAGACCAACATATAAAAGCCTACCCACAATAACAAGATCGGATATATGGTATGATAAAAATACCAACATTGACTCCTATCACACCACCCTTTAAGGTTTCTCTAAAATCATAGTTAGAAAATCATATTTCTCATCGTCATCCACCAAATCACGGAAAATCACAATTTCATCTCCCGTCATCTTGACACACAAGGTGAGTGCATTACTCCTTAAAATACCGGGAACATTGCCTAATTCCTCAGCAGGCCAACTTTCAAGTTTTTAGGCCCTTCAAGAATGCTCACCAACTTTTCAAGTTGAGCATTGCTATTCTCAATCATTTGACCCATCATACTTTCAAGGCTTTTTTAAACGGTTTGAATGTCTTTGTTTGTTTTTAACTTTTTCTTGGTTACCCTTTTGGATGAGCCTTCATCAAGCAACCCTCTTAGCGGTTTCGAAACTTCAGTAGGCACTTGTTCGGTAGGGCATACTATCGCCTTGATTTGAAGATGATACTTCGGTTGGCTTCTTTCCTTGATTGTGAGTTGCATCTTGAGTTACTTCTTGATCATCTCTATTAACCTAAGACTGCAGATTTTAGCCCAAGAGCCTCCGTCCTTGAAAAATATTTCCTCAAGATCGTCGAACATTGGAAATGGTTTTCGATACAAACCTTTTGTTTCTTTGTGACTCTAAAAATAAGTTAAAAAACAACCGGGTCAAAACCATATACATACTATACACACATATTCATACATATATAATAGAGTTATGTAGAGTGTAAGAAATAAAGATATAGGACATTATATTGATCCTTGCAATGAGTTGATGGTTTACTGCCAATGCATCCATCTAATAAAGGAGCACACACTCTCCAAAAATCTACTTGGTATAAAAGTGGAAAGATCAAGAAAGATGAAAAAGTCATCAACACCAGAGAGATTGTGTACTATAAAAAATAAAAAAGTAGCTATAACTTTCAAACTGAAGAAAGATGAAATCAACCTCTCGGGTGACTTCTTCTTAACCTCGGTTGGTTTCTCAACAAGTGTTTACTTTCCTCATTGTCAATCAAATCTGGATATTATATGGTTAATTGCAAAATTTGAATCTTTAAAACTTAACAGTATAATTAGTCCTATATAAATTCTTCAATTTCATTCCTCGAAAATGAAAAGTAACTTGAACAGAGCAAGAAATACGAAACTGAAACTTTTAGATAGGAGACATAATTGGGGTGGATGAATATGAAGCCGTAATCCGTAATTTGTAATATGCGAGACTATATATGCCAGAATGATAACAAATATTACCTTAGCCCATTCTTCAAACAACTTACGATCACCCGTCACCATCTTCGATTATCATCCCATCCGAATCCACTACCTTTGTGCTTGATCTCAAGTAATGCATTAAATTGCTTATTCAAATAACTCAATCTTGAATCAATATTTGTAACTTTAAATCCAACTCGGGCATCTTTTCATTGAATAATTTCTCTAAATGAGTCAAATAAGCACTTCTAAAGCCACCTTCAGCCTTCCACTTATTACCATCCGAATTCATGCCTACCAAAAAATGTACCAGCATATATAGTATCTTCTTCCCCGGTCCATCTCCTCGGAGCAACCTTATCACTTGTAGTCATTTCTTTCTTACTATATGTTCAAGCAATATAATTGAGCAACTAGAGATCAAGCTTTGAAATCTGTCTAGAAAAATATGTTATAATATATAATAATTAACTATCAATGTGCAATAACAATACAATAACAGGAGGGGAAAAAAGAACAATACAAGCAGGAAAAACACTTCGGGTTAACCACCCCTATGAAGCCTCCAATTGTCAAACATTTGACGTGCGAGATTATCTCTCCAAACATTCCAAGCATTAGAATTTCAAGGACATTTATGTAGTCGTCATCGTCGTCATCCATGAACTGTCTTCCATACTCAATATACAATAAAGGTTCAAATGGATCAAAATCCATTTCTCTACGAATGAGATTATGGAGAAGACAACACGCACAAATAATATCCGTATGTGCCTCGGTACCATAGAAGCTACTATTTCTAAGTATTGCCCATCTCATTTTAAGCAGCCCAAAGCATCTCTCAATTACATTTCTTACAGCTGAGTGTTTCATGTTAAAATATTCCTCTGGAGTAGTTGACTTATATCCATCTTTCCATTCTTTGAGATGATACCTTTGACCTCTATAAGGGGCAAGAAAGCCTTCACCATTCGTATAACCGGCATCAACTAGATAATGGTGTCCTATGAAATTACCAAAAAATCAATTAAAGATAAACATCTATTTTAGTAACTTAAAGCCAAATTATATATGTGTGTGCAAACTTTAATTTTCTCACCACGAGGAACTTTAATTGGATGTTTTCTGCTAATAGCATCTCGCAAGACTCTACAATCAGCTGCAGATCCCTCCCAACCAGGTAAAACGTAAGTAAACTGCATATCTACTAAACAAGCTGCTAAAACATTTGTCGCTAATTCTCCTTTTCTTGTTCTTTATCTCGACTTATCCAATTCATTAACTCTCAATTTGATATGTCTTCCATCTAAAGCTCCAATACAATTCTGAATGCAACCACAACATAAAATAAATAGACATTAGTAAACTAGCTTCTACAACAATAAATGTCGTTCGTACCTAATTCATATGCTAACTTAATTGAGATTATTGTACCTTAACCACTTCCATCTCTCATCTGTGCAATCCTCTTGAATAGGCTCCAGAATTTTTTCAAAGCTTTGTGCAATCGTAAGATACTTCTTAACATTTGCTGGAAGTTTCTAGTAATAGTTTCCTTTAACCTTCTCAAACGTCTCACAATCATTCTTTGTTATTGATCGTGGCCTAATATATTCAAAAATATGGCAACTCTCTCTTCAAGAAATATGTTTCTGGACTCTTTTAAATCACCATGGTCACGAATCAACCCACATAATGTATAAAAGGTATCCCTATTCATTCTAAGTTGGTCAAAACAACTGATTTCACTTCGAAGGGATGCCTTTATGTTTTTTAAACTCTGCATATAAGTTCTTCTGCCATAATGGACGTTATTTTTGGGAGGGATCTTCATTGACTCGAGTATAAGCATGATGTTAAGATATAAGCACATCATTATCATATCCCTTAGTTTAATGTAACAAATTAGCATCACAATCTTCTTTTGATGTCTCGATAATGGCATACGAGCCATGACTGCATTAAAAAAAAATTGAAAAAGAATTACAACAAGGAAAATTATGGCTTGGACTTTAACTGAATTTTTTTAGGTTTATTTAACAAGTATAAAATCCACCTAATAGCATAGTTAGTGAAAAAGTGGCGTATGATTCATAATACAAGCTAAAATTCCATGTATGGCCCTAAAACTCCACAAATTTATCATCAAATAAATCAAACAATCAAGCAAAAAGAACAGCATATTTGCAGATAATTCAATCATCTTATTACAACAATAAATCCAGAATTCATGGAAAAATCGAAGCAAATCGATAAAAAATCTATGGGATGCAGAACTTTCAATAAAGAAATCAAGCAAAAAGAAACAATAATTGCAGAAAATCCAACAAATATAATCATATTACAACAAATTATTTGAAAAAGTTTGAAGGATGATGATCAAATTTGACATGAAATCAAAGGAAGAGGAGATAGAAAGATAATGCCTCGATGGCAGAAGTTTCCAGAAATTATGAAAGAAAGGAGGAGAGAGAAAGGGCTGAAAATCTTACCCTTGTAATGTTTACCCAGGAGGTAGGGTGGGTAATGGAATACCCGGCTTTGGAGGGGAAATATTATGGGCTTTACAATTTGAGCCCAATCCAGGCATGTAGTAAAGCCTGTTATCTTTATGGTAGTAATTTTTTCGGGCCTATCTCAGCCATTCCAGGCAAGCCCTAAAGAGTAGTTGAACAATTAGAAGAGGCCCATTAAGCGGGATCGATTACTTTAGTGTTTGAGAGGAGATGGTTATGGACTTATTGTCAATGTCATATGTGTACATCTCCTTATAGACTAGAGGTACCAAAGCTTGAGCCGATATGATAACATGTGAAAGAAGCTGGTTAGTATTTAGATTTTTTAATCCGTTTATTTATTCGGGTAAGCATGTGATTACTTCTTCTTAATGTATAGGTCACGTAGGGGATTGGGTTTATGGTTAACGCGGTTAGCGATGGTTAATTATTATTATGGTTATTTTGATGTATTTTGTGAAAAACTTAAGGATTACATGGTAAATTTTAAAAATATTAAGATTTTAAGGTATATGGCGAATAAGTTAAAATACTTAGGGTATTTGATAAAAGTAGTTGTTTATTTTTATAGTCATGTAGCTTCATAATCTTTGTCTCATTGTTTTTTAATTTGTTACATTTTCATATTAGATTTAGTTTTTTATACACTTCCTCTGTCTCTTATTAGTTTACCCACTTCTTTTTTTTCTGTTTTTGGAATGGGCTCACTAGTTTTATATTATTATCTTTTATATAAAAACATCATTTATCCCGAGCACGAAAAGAGGTTCTGCTTAAGGCAGTCATTCAAGCTATTCCAACTTATCTCATGGGGATTCATAAGTTGCCGTAGTAGGTGATTCAATCGATTCATTCAGTGATGGCTAGATTCTGGTCGAGTCAAAGAAGGGAAGAGAGGAAAATTCACTCGAAGAGTTAAGACAGTCTCTGCTCCCTGAAATGTCTTGGTGGATTAGGTTTTTGAGATCTAGGTGTTTAATAATGAAGCTCTCCTCAGAAGACAAGCTTGGCGTTTGACTCAAGCTCTTGAAAACTTTTCTTGGAAGGATAATGAAAGCTAAGTATTATCGCCTTTCTTCTTTCTTAAATTCTTCTCTTGGGCACCTGAGCATCTATTCTTAGAAGAGCATATGGGGTTCTAAATCCTTACTGAAGGAAGGTATGTTATGGCGAGTGGAGATTGGGATGAGTGTTGATGTCTGGAAGGTCCCGTGGGTTGTCAACGAGGATTCTAGATTCATTATAGGTGATAAAGTGGAAGGAAGGTGTGTATGTTGTCCATGATATGTTTTCTGAAGATGAGAAGGAACGGAATGTGGAGTTGATCACCGGGATTTTTGGCGAGAGGGATACAAGAGCTATCCTTGCAATTCCCATTAGTGAGAGGCTCCCGGAGGACGCCATTAGCTAGGCTTTTACAAAGACGGGAGATATTAATGTATTATGTTAAAATTGCTTATATGTTGGGAAAGTCGTGCAATCTTGACAATTTTCATAAGGCTTGGATCATGCTAAGGAACTTGGATGTCACTCCAAAGGTTAGAAACTTTTTTTAGCGAGTTCTCACCTCGACTCTACCAACACGAGCTCTCCTCCAGCAGAGTGATAAATCATTTTTATATAGAGTTTTTAGGCACATTTAGGTTGCATTATTAGAGCATATTAGTCATATAGTTGCATTTTAGGTATCATTAGCATGAATTATCTATTTTGTGCTCTATTACGCTTCTATTATCATTTTCTTAATGTTTCAGGTAGTTCATGGCTATTTGGACACTTTCGAAGTAATTTTGGATTAATTGGATAATTCTTGCAATGAAAGTTGATGAATGGCGGTTTTTAATTGATCGATAAATTTATGCTCGTGGATGCTTCTCTTCATCCTTATAATCATATTAAGTGAAGTAGCTTCCATGAGGATCGCGACATATCTTTCGAGAGTGAATCTGAATTGAAAACGAAAAAATACATTAGTTCCGAAGTGATAAGAACCGATACATGTTCACTCTTTTGATCATAACTTGAGTTCTACAGATCGGATTGAAGCGATTCAAGTTGCATTGGAAAGTAGACTTGAAGAGCTTCACAACAATAGGTCAAACGCCCATATATTATGCTTAGAGCTCTAGATATAGCCTAAGGAAGTTGACCCATGAAGCTGCCACAATTCCAGCGCCCAATAGGTTGCTACTCTTCACGTCGCCGAGCTGCTGCCGGACCCGCTGGCCTACCAGCGGCCAATGGCGTGTCCGACCAGACCTTGTGCACGCAAAGCAACCCCTTGTTCGAGTTTTGATGTGCGTTTGGTCGTTTGTCGTCGCACATCATTAAAATCCATCGACCAATCATCTAGCTTCTTTGTATTAATTTATTTTCTTTTTTGTTTTCTTTACTTATTTTTAGGTTAGATGAGAATTAAATATAAATACTCAATAGGGGATTTATTTTACTCTATCTCTCTTTCTCATGCTTTATTTTCCTTTAGAATTCTAATATTACGTAGTTTTCTCTCTTCTCCTCTCATGAACCCTAATTCTTGTTTTCCTCCATTAATGTAGTCTTTCAAGGTATTTTATTTCATTCTCTTTTATTTGTCTATTGCTTTTAATTATGTTTCACTTCTTAGATTTAGTTTTAATTTATTCTCTATTACATGTTTGAGTAGTTTATTTTCTAGGGTTTTGGGAATCCATGTTTATACTATGAATCTTTATTAATACTTCTTTATGGTTTGATTATTAGTCATTAATTTCTCTAATTGATTAGTGTTATTATTGTTAATCTTACAACCTGATTAATTGTTTGATTAAATCTTGCTAATAAGACTTAGAATCGAAAGATCGACTTTTAGAGGCTTACCTACAATTAGTAATTCTGTTTATGTCAGCGACTGTACTGCATATGTTGAATTAAGAGCGTTAAGACTCGACTGTAGGATTAACCATTGCTCTAGATATTTGACTAATTAAATTGTTAATGGTATTTTGATAGATTTTGAACTATAAACATGGTGAACCATTGCCCTAGATCCTTTTTATTTGATTTTCATTATTTCCATTAGTTTAGTTTCTTCAATCCCAAATCCGTGACTTTGTTTAGTTTTTCCAAACTTGAAAGCCGAATTAAAACAACCATCTCCCTGTGGATTCGACCCTACTTACCCTACTATATTGTTAGAAGGTTTGTTAGGATTTATCTTTGACAGGTGTACGACATCCTATCAAATTTTGGCGCCGTTGTCGAGGAGACAGCTATATTTTTTTTTTGGCTTTTGTTCTTGGTTAAACTAAATTGTATATAGTTTTTTTTGTACATATATTTTTTTCTCTCTTTTAGTGTGTTGTCATGGAGTGGTATAATTATAATTCACTTGGGGAAGTTTGTTTTCATTGTCAAGGGCAGTATGACTATTCTAGGTATTATAACGCGAATGATTATGTGTTTGAAGCATCATATGATCATCAAACTTCACAAAATTTGTGCATGAATTTGTATGAATATTCTCAGTACCCTAATGAGTCTTATGTGTCAAATTTTACCCCGTGTTATCAACCAAAAGTAAATGATTATTCTCAACCCAAATTATCTGAGCGTCGGGAACTTTATAATGTGATGCAAGAGTATATTGTTAAACACCATGAAGAATTAAATGAATTGGCGCAGGATTACCAAAAAATGGCGAAATCTATTGAATTACTTGTTGTGCAACAATCTACTAACCAACAAGTTATACTTGTTGATAGTGATATTGGCGTTGAGAATTATACTTCGGAGGAGAAAGGGGTTGATTTCACTCATGATAATTTAGTACAAGGTAAGGGTGTAATTGGTAAAGTTAGTAGTGAGTGTATTTATGTCGATGAATCCATAGTTGAAAGTGAAGTGTCTAACACTTTTTCGATTAACTTTTCATCTACATATTAGTCTAATGGCATTTCACTTCTCTTACATCCCCTGTCATGCTTTCCCGACTCCCCTTTAAATGAAAGTACAATAGAGGAAAATATCTTTCCATCTCTTTACGGTTCTGATGGTGAAGATTGTTGGAACGATAGTGGAGAAGAGTGAACCATTAGTTGTGGAGTCTATGATTGAAAAATCATTGGTTGTGGAACTTTTGGTTGAAGAATTTTGTTTCGAAAAGCTCATTAGTGAGGGTGAAATTGTAGGTAAAAGCATTATTGTTGAGCCTACCCCACCTTTTCCCTATGTCCTTTCTTTATAGAGGCTTGATCTTTGTCCTTTCATGCCCTATGTTAAACCCTCTGTGCTTTTTAAAGAAATCTCCATTGCATGATACATTAGGCCAAATCAACCTTAATACTCAGTTTGAAAGGTTTGAATTACCTAATGCACAATTAGAGGGAAACTGTAAATATTATTGTTTTTCCTTTTCTTTTGATTTTTCTTACTCTTCTTATTCTTTTTCTTTTGATTCTATTAACTCTTCTAATTCATCTTATGCTCTATTTTTTAATAGACATGTGCTTGTTTTCAAGCTATATGTAGTGCTTAATGACATGTTGCATGGAGTTATTATGACCTTTTTTGGTCATATTTTCAGTTATATGATGCTCCTCCTTCTTGGTTTTTCCACCATAATTTCCAAATTATTTTCCATACCCTTAACCTCAGCCTCATTACAATCCTCGAAAGTCCTCTTGATCATTGTGTATTGTATTCTTGAGTATTATGTGAGTAGAAAAGTCAAAGTTAAAGAGTATATGCTTCATCTGAGTCGATTTGATTTAAGTTGAGTGTCATTTATCCTTTAAACATGAGAGATTTGAGTGTACTAACTATAGTGAGGTATGTCAGGTTTTGTTAAATCCAACTTGGGGGATATGGTTTGTGGTATGATGGGAAAGTCGATTATGTTACATGACATGTTGTGCGGCTTTGTTCGGGTTTGTTTCGATGCTTGGTTTGTGTAGTGATTATATCTCTCGTGCTTTCAATTGAGTGTTTAGACCTATCGTAGTTCCATTTTGTAGGTCATCTTTCTTTTCGAATGCCTATATTTTATTGCTTGGGGACAAGTAATGGTTTAGCTTGGGGGAATTTGATAAATCATTTTTATATAGAGTTTTTAGGCACATTTAGGTTGCATTATTAGAGCATATTAGTTCATATATTTGCATTTTAGGTGTCATTAGCATGAATTATCTATTTTGTGCTCTATTACGCTTCGTTTGTGGTTTTCTTAATGTTTCAGATAGTTTCATAGCTATTTGGACGCTTTCGAAGCAATTTTGGATGAATTGATAATTCTTGTAATGGAAGTTGATGAATGGCGGTTTTTGGTCGATAAATTTATGCTCGTGGATGCTTGTCTTGATCTTTATAATCATATTAAGTGAAGTAGCTTCCATGAGGATCTCAACATAACTTTTGAGAGTGAACTTCAATTAAAAACGAAGAAATACATTAGTTCCCAAGTGATAAGAACCGATACATGCTCACTCTTTTGATCATAACTCGAGTTCTACAGATCAGATTGAATTGATTCAAGTTGTGTTAGAAACAAGACGTGAAGAGCTGCGCAACAATAGGTGACATGCCCATAGACGATGCCTAGAGCTAGAGATATAGCCTTCGGAAGTTGACCCAAGAAGCTGCCACAAGCCCAGCGCCCAATGGGTTGCTACTCTTCGTGTCGTTGAGCTGCTGGCTGGCTCGCTGGCGTACCAGCGGCCAATGGCGTGTCCGACCAGGCCTTTTGCACGCAAGGCAGCTCCTTGTTTGAGTTTTGTTGTGCGTTTGGTCGTTTGTCGTCGCACATCATTAAAATCCATCGACCAATCATCTAGCTTCCTTGTATTAGTTTATTTTATTTTTTGTTTTCTTTTACTTATTTTAAGGTTAGATGAGAAGAAAATATAAATACTCAAAAGCGGATTTATTTTACTCTCTCTCCCTTATGCTTTATTTTCCTTTAGAATTCTAATATTACGTAGTTTTCTCTCTTCTCCTCTCATGAACCTTAATTCTTGTTTTTCTCCATTATTGTAGTCTTTCAAGGTATTTTCTTTCATTCTCTTTTATTTATCTATTGCTTTTAATTATGTTTTTCTTCTTAGATTTAGTTTTTATTCTCTATTACATGTTTGAATAGTTTATTTTCTAGGGTTTTGGGAATCCATGTTTATACTATGAATTTTTTTGATACTTCTTTATGGTTTGATTAGTCATCAATTTCTCTAATTGATTAGTGTTATTATTGTTAATCTTACAATCTGATCAATTGTTTGATTAAATATTGCTAATAAGAGTTAGAATTGAAAGATCGACTTTTAGAGGCTTACCTACAATTAGCAATTCTGATTATGTCAGCGATCGTACTGCACATGTTGAATAGAGAGTGTTAAGACCCGACCGTAGGATTAACCATTGCTCTAGATATTTGACTAATTAAATTGTTAATAGTATTATGATAGATTTTGAACTATAAACATGGTGAACCATTACCCTAGATCTTTTTTATTTGATCTTCATTATTTTCATTAGTTTAGTTCCTTCAATCCCAAATACGTGACTTTGTTTAGTTTGTTGAAAGCCGAATTAAAATAACCATCTCCATGTGGATTCGACCCTACTTACCCTACTATATTGTTAGATGGTTTGATAGGATTTATCTTTGTGAGTGTACGACGATCTATCATAGAGGCATAGCATTGAGGACACCACGTGTCCGGCTTGTAAGGCTGCCTCGAAAACTGCAGGACATACAATGTTTTCGTGTCGAGTGGCTCGTGAAGCATGGATGTTGTGTGCAGTGGCGGACCCAGGAACTTAAATTTGGGGGGTACATAAATTTGGGGGGTACAATGTTTTCGTGTCGAGTGGCTCGTGAAGCATGGATGTTGTGTGCAGTGGCGGACCCAGGAACTTAAATTTGGGGGGTACATACGTACAATGAAGACGAAAGTAGGAGAAAAAAGTTCCGCATAAATAGTTCAATACATAAGTCTTACAACCAAAATATCCTAAATATGCATATTCTTCCAATTACATTCCTTAACCATGAACAAATAAAAAATGTTCTTCATTCTCTTTTCCTTACCCCATCATATTTTCTCTCTCTTCAATTAATTCCCAATACAAATATTAATTATTATATAAAATCCAATTACACTGATTTTTTAGGGGATCCAATGACACTAATTAATTGTAATTCACTCTTTGAATTGTAACTTAGTAATTAGAAATTTTTATTACATAATAATTATCAATGACTAATTTATTACAGTTAACTAATTAAAGATAATTGGAATCCATTATAATGAAGTTTTTTCTGAACAAATTAGAATAAAAAATAATTAAAATCAAAATTATTTAAAGAAAGAAATGGATTAGGAAGAGAAGAGAAAACTAAAAATGTAAATGAAGTATAGCAAAATGGGTGTCTACTTATAGAGAATGAAAATGTATGAATTTTGTTTTTTTTTTTTTTTTTTATTTTTATTGAATTATATTTTGTGAAGTATTAACGTTATGATAATCGCAACGTTTATATTAAATTGGGCCAGCAGAGAGGCGACAAGTGTCGCGTGACAAATGTTGAAATATAGTCTGACGCGCGTCAAACTATCAGATGCTTTATTGGTTTTTTGTTTCACAGCGCACTAAATACAAAAGCACCAATGTGTAGCAGAACCTTGTACTATGTAGTCTGTAATTAGTATTTTTTTATTTTTTTAAATAAGCTGATTTTTTTTTGAAACGGAGATACAGTTGTGCCCCCATGTATCAAGCTGGGTCCGCCACTGGTTGTGTGAGCTGGAAGAGTTGGTGCGTACTGATAGACTGTTGTACACTTGTCAAAAATAATTCCTAACAAACCTTCTAACAATATAGTAGAGTAAGTAGCGTCGAATCCATAGAGAGATGGTCGTTCTAATATAGCTTCTAAGGTATGGAGAAACTAAACAAGATCAGAAATATGTGAATTAAGGTTCTAAACTAATAAATAAAGAAAATCAAACAAAAAAGATCTAGGGAAATGGTTCACCATGTTTATACCAATTCAATCAATATATTATAATTCAGCAATACTTGGATTGAGGGTCGAGTAATTAGAGTATTTTGTTAATCCTATGGTCGGGTCTTAACATTCTTAGATCAAACTATGCTAGTACGGTCGCTCAACATAATCAGATCTACCAATTGTAACAAGCATCTAATGAGTACGATATTTCAATTCTAACTCCTATTAGCTAAGCATAACCCATGATATTGGGCAATTACATGAATTAAACAATTATAACAAATCATTAGGAATTACTCTAATCCAATCCAATCATTGAAAAACTTTAAATCACAATCAAAGAGATATAAACATGGATTCCCAAACCCTAGAAATAAAAACTACTCAATCATAAAATAAAGAACAAAATCTAAATCTACAAAGAAAAGAGACGAAAATAATAACCTTATATGAATTAATGAAGAGCATGAAAAACTAGGGTTTACAACTAAAAACTAGAGAGAAAAAGAAGAAGAGAAAACTAAAACTAAAACTAAAACCTCCAAAATATAAAAATAACATAATGAGAGATAGAGAGATAGAGAGAGAGAGAGAGAGAGAGAAGAGAGGAAGAGAAGTTATTCCTAATCTAAATAATATTTAATAACCTAATATGACTAGGAAAGTAATTTACAAGATAAGGAAAGTCTTGAATAAATCATTAAATGGGCGGATTAGTGATCCGCGCGTACGATGACAGATTCCAACGAAAAACAGCTTCAACTTCGGAAAGGCATAACTCCTTGACTAGAAGTCTCCTCGGGGCGTGCCACCTATCGTTGGAAATTTCTTCAAGTATAGTTTCCAGATCCGATGGAATTATTTGATTCTAAGAAGCACATCAAAAGTTATGATCAGAAGAGTAGACGTGACTCTTTTTTCACATTTCTTCTCATGATTTTCCGCTTTTTTTTTCGCTCAAACTCGTACTATAAAATATTCGTGGCGACTCTTATGCATTGCACCTTCATTATAAATGCTCCTAATCCTCAAGCTTAGCTAATTATACTCCAAATACGTTCTCATTACTTGAAATTCATCAAAAACAAGAAAACATACCGAATAGGAGCAGAATAACATAACTTAAGAATATGATGCAATAATGAACCTAAATATGAAACTAAATGATTTAAAATGTATCCTAAATGCACCAAAAAACTATATATAAATATGACTTATCACCTACCCACGATCCCACCTCTATGTGTGACCAGCTTGTTTCTTGTGAGAAAATTGAAGAGAAGATAGATATGCTTGCATTCACATCTTGGCAAATGCGTATAGGCGAAATAAGGTAGTTTTTGAGGTTGTTTCCATCCCCGATAACTTGCTGGTGGAGCGGGCACAAAACCTGGTGGCGGATTATGACTCTTTCAATCGTCATATTTAGGGGGTCGCTTAAACAATGTTGACAACCCTCGTGTCGGGAAACCACCTCCAAGTGGCTTCAAAAAGCTCAATGTGGATGCGTTTGTGGATGATGGTGGTCAGGGTGGGGCTTGACGTTGTAGCTAGGGATCATTTGGGGCGTGTCCTATGCACTGCAATGAGGAGGGTGGCACCGGGTGGTCACCTAAAATCGCGGAAGGAAAAGCGTTGCATTTTGCGATGAAAATAGCCAGCTCCCATGGGTTCACCAATGTCATGTTTGAGTCGAACTTCTTGGTTTAATATCAAGACTTTATAAGGGTGTAATTGATTAATCTGACCTTGATTCCATCCTGGAGGACTCTCTTTTTAGTAGTAGAGATTTTGAATCGCTGTTGTTTGATGCCGTGTGCGTAGGGATGACAACTCTTGAACCAATCAACTCGCTAGGATAATGCCTTTTGGTGTAAGGTCACTGCTCAACGGAAGTCTCGTCTTATGTACTTATGGACTCTCTTTCTATTGAGTAATAATACCAAACTTTCCTTTTCCTAGACCTTTTAAAAGTTAGAACTTGGGCTACTGTTCAAAGGAACAGTGTTCTGAGTCACAAAAGCACGTAATTTACTGTTCATAAGGCTTGGGCAATTTCAGCCCTCCATATCCTCCCTCCATCTGAGCCGCACGATGTTTTCGTCTCTCTCCTCTCTCCTCTCTCCTCTCTTTCTCTTACTGACTCTCTATCTCTCCTCTTTCACTGTGTTTTCTTCCGCTGAAAGCATCACCAAGTAACTGAGGAACCTTGAAAAATCAACAATCATCCGATCCTACTGGTAATTTCCTTTCTTTTTCTATAATCGATTTTCAAGGTTTGATTTAATAAATTTTCCTGTGTACTTTTTCAATTCGTGATTTTTTGTTTGTTTAAGGGTTAAATTTTTGGAGAATGAAAAGCAAGTATGGAGGAACTCCTGAATTTTCTATTACTGGTGAATTTGCAACCATCATGCAAGGATTACGTGAGTTCCTCTCCTTTGAATCACCCTAATGTTTGATTTTAAAGTTGTTTCTTGCGTAATCTTCCCTATTATTCAAGATTTTTTGGGTTTTTCTAGAAAGCAGAGAAAGGAACTCTTTACTCCAAGCAGCAACTTTACGCCATTTCTGGGATTTGAAGTCGAGAAATACGTCCTTGGCTCCACACTCATTTTTATGAATATTCACAGATCTACTTCAAATTAGCCTGTTATTGGTAATTTTCTTTCTTTTTCTTCAATCATTGGTTTACACTGTCCAGTCTTTTTTCAAACTCGATGGTTTTGTTTTGAATGGTTAGGAATTGCACTTTCCAGTGCTTGATTTCACTGAATTTAGGGTTTCGATCTTCAATTATATATGCCTGTTGAACTAATATAAAATTTTATGTTTTGTAAAATTTTAAAGAGGAAGACGTGAAAGAAAGAGGGAGTGGTATCTCAGCCCAAACTCTAATCCCCACTCCAGGTAGTCTCTATCTTCCTTTTTCTTTCCTATTCTTTTGTCCTTATCTTTCCATCTTTGCTTCCTTTGGACTGTAATCTTTACTTTTAGTTCGTTTAACTTTCCTTTGATTATTCATTGTTCAATTTTCTGTTTGTTTTGCTTTATTATTTTTTTATTTTTCGGTGTCTTTTATATGATCAAAATTTTCACATTTTTACAAGTTGACCTTGTCCGATTATTCATTGGAAGAGCGCGCTACATCAACATTAGAGAAATTAAAGTTACTTTTGGGTCCCTTTTATTTAAGGTTACACAAGGATTGTCAATGAGGGCTTCAAAGTCTAATGACGTATTTGTTCAAATATATTCTTCCATAGTTTTCATTCTGGCACATTAAATGAATGTATTTGTTTTAACATAGCAAGAGCCATAAATATGGTTTTTTGTTATATCTTGAATTTCCCCCAATCAACATTAGGAATGAAAACTGTAGAGCATGGGTTGGGTTAGGTTAACCAGTAACCACCACTCCACCAGAATTGGCAATCAATCTAGGTCTTGAAACTCAACAAACCTGCTGCCTGATGGATACTTCATTACTGAAAGAAATTTTCAGACGAAGAAAGCACACCTAAGATGGGTGACAATCAGTATATTAATGTTTCATAATAATAATATCATTATTACTTTGTGATACTTCCTTCGTAACGGAAAGAATGCAACAATTGAATATTTTATACCTCACAAATAATACCTTATTGTTGCATTCTTTCTGTTACGGAGGAAGTATAATGTTGTATGAAACTTGTAAACAAGTTAAGCACCTCCCTTTGTGGCAAAATTTAAGAGGTCTATCAGAGTTCAAGGTGGCAGTGGGAGGAACCAATGGAATATGGAATTGAAGAAGAGGGGAGAAAGTAGTAGTTATAATGCTACTATCAGCACTTCCGATTAGTATTGTTGTTCTTGGAAGTTAGAACTTCACTGCTGTAATCTTCATTGACTTGCTGTGACCCATTAGTTACTATGGGCGACCAACTTTGAATTGCATTATGGATTGGGCTTCAACAATTGTTGTCAAACCTGCTTGATCAGGAAAAAGGATACACCTTGTGTCACATCTTTAGGCTTGCTTCTCACGTGCTTCACTCCCTGCTCTGCTTCATGAAATATTCATGGATGATTTTATAGTGCTGATGCTTCCATATGGCCTATGCTTAGGAGTTTCAACTTGCCTCTTAGGACTTTGGATAAGTTTAGCTCATTGACTTGGATGTCATTACCCATTACCAAGAATTTATATATGATACGATTGTCCCACATTAGCAAAGAGGAGAAGAGAAGACCTCCATATATGGTTGGTGGGCTAGATCACGTATTGCAAACCGTTATTGAGGGTGTAGTTTTCATTTGGAATTGTATGTGTCTAAGCTTTGTTATTTCTTGTAAAATCGACATATATTGTTACATCTCTAGAGTGCCTTAAGATAATATTGTCAAGTAATGTAACGTATCCGGCGTGTCTTAAGTAAAAGAGTGACTCCCATTGTAGGGGGAAGTCAGGACAAACCTTTGGGCAAGATCAGTTTCTCCCACTTTTTGGTAAAGAGGAGCAATTGAACATATAATGTTGGTGGATGAGTCAATTTATTGCCATGTGGATTTAGGTTGACACCTAATTCTTCTCATGCATGTCATGGATTCGGAACTTTCGATATTGCTATTTAATTGCATTACTTTCTCTTTGTGGTCTGTATGATATCTATTATAGTATATCTGCTTGAAAATTTCATTAAGTATTGGTGTTGTAATATGTCTCAATCTTCTAATGTGCTCATGGTTGACTCTAATCCGATGACCTGCAGCTACAACACTGACTGGTCTCCATTTTGCAACAACCACTCTTATGACTTTTACTCTCCGTTGGCTAGGATTTATCCAGACAACAAAGTTGCCGTTCTCATAAATACTGAAGTTTGTTATCTTTGCAAACTGTTTCATTGTTGGAAATGAACGTGAGTCTGATGTGGAATTATGTGGGATTTTATCAGGTTAGTAAAGGTTTTTTCCTGTTTTTTTATATTTTCTTTTTAAAAATTTTATGGAACGTAATTCTTTGTTTAATTTAGCACCTTATAGTAATGTTTTTGCCTCATCTGCCTTTCAGATTGCAAAACTGAATATGATTCCACTATCCTGCTGTCTTCTTGAAGTGGTGTTTGACAGCGTGCGATACTCTAGGGATATGAAGCTCAGCATTGTATTGCAGTCTGCGCCGCCACAGACTTAAGCGTGAATACCAATGGTTTCTTTTCTGCTCTGGTGGCTGTATAGACTATGGAGTACTGCTCTTCAACAATATGTAAGTTCTGAAAATTCCAGATTTTTCCTTGTTTTTGCTTGATGTCTTAATTATTCTTGGCAGCACTTTAACTTGTCTTATCTAGCTGACTTTTGTTGGATTATAAACAATTTAGCTTCTTTAGCTACATTCCATGCCATTTTTTGGCTACGAGAACAGATATAGTACGTAAAAGTTTGGTAATTTGATCTAAAATAAGCTATACAAACACTAAGTTTAATTTTCTAAACTGAGAAGGGACACTTAATACTGTTGTTTCTGGCTCTTAAAAGATTGATGTTAAGTTCTCAAAAAACCTAAAATCTTAATTGTTGCGAACCCTGTCGGTACGCCTCTTATCCTATGTACATATTGTATCTCAGCTTTGAGCACTCTTGTTTCGGCTGAGGTAATGATAAGAATCGGGATCACACTTGGGAGATCCTGTTGAATACAATTTTGTAATCGTTGTCTTGGCATCATGTGTAATGCCGATGCTGATGCTGATATCTTAAAAGGGTGTAATCTAGCAACAGGTGTTATGTAATGCGAAGTATCCATTTCGATTTGTTTTTCGTATCAACTATTATTTCCTTTAAAATCGTTTTGGCCTTCTTCTCTGAGTGAGAGAATGAATTGAATTGTGGTTTTCTTTTCCTGCAATTTATTGTAATGTTGACCTGTCGTGTTCTCTCTCTGTTTTTTTTAACATTGGAAACTTGGAGCTAATAAGCTTGGGTTCATTGCTGCAGTGGACTTCAAGTTTTCGGTTTTTTTTTTATGTGATTCTACTCTTGCATACATGTGAGTGAATTTCTATGTTTTATCTCTCTATTTGCTCATTGCGATCTTTGGGTCTGTGTTTTTTTTCTTTGTTTCTTTCATTTACGATTTAGAGAATCCTTTTAAATTTTTTACAAAATTTTACAATTGTCTCTACTCTTTTGGCTAAGGGAATTATTTTCTCGCTGTAGTTTGGAGCTGTTGTCACATCAATGCCGTCTTATAGTTATAGAATCTGGTGTCATTGCCAACTCTTTTAGCCCTCCCATGTTCTCAAAAGGTAACATTCAATTTCTCAGGTGTTCAATTTCCTTGCGGAAATGTATTCTTGCATTTGGTTTGTAATTAATTTATGTGCTATCCTACTCATCTTTTTAGTTAATCTATTTTTCATAATTATTACATGCTATTGGACCTTATTGGTCCATTAATTACAAAGGAATTAGTCCTCCAATTGTAAGTTTCAGGTAAGAAAACATTAAGAGGTTATTTAAGAAGCTGACCAACAATTTTCTTGCACCTGTTTTGCTATTGTGATTGATTAGTATTACGTTTAGGTGGCAAAATCCTTTCTCAATTTGATTGATGTTTTCACCTATGTGTGCCTGATGGTTATTCTTCTAACTCAAGTCGCTTCAAGCTTTTTTGATCATGAATCTGCTCATTGTCATACTCCTGCGTGTGTTTGAGTTGAAATTTTCGGGAATTGCACTTTACCCTTCTCATAGCTGTTGTACCAATCATGAGTCACCATATGGCATCTCATTCCCTTTCCTTCCATTTGTGTTATGGTAGTAATTATCAACAAATCCTGGAAACAAGTGTGGTTCTTGGAAAGGGGATAGCAGGATCCTGTACATTTCTTTAATTTCAGGGCCTTCATGCATAAGTGTCCCGTATATGTTGGTGGCGGTGATGGATGCTTCTGATTTCTGATGTATCCTTCTGTGTTAACTCTGTCAATCATCAACTTTTCAGGTAATGGCCATGGAATATGAACTTCGAGCACTAAGGACTCAGCTCATGGAGAAGTCTAAGCATTCTATTCAACTTTAGAAGGAGGTATTATAGTGTTTTTATCAATGATACAAGGAACGAGAGTCGATGCGAAACGTGGTACGGAAACGGGTACGGGAAACGCTACCTTGGGTGAATCGGGAACGTTGGGTTATTTTTTTACTTATTTTTTCAATAAATTTAAAATATTAGAACTCTTAGTAATCCTATCAAAATATAATTAAAAAATGATAATATAAATAATTTAAATCTACACACTAAAAAAATCTATTACTTTCACACTAAAAAAAAAGAGAAAAGAAAAAAATAGGAAGAGAGAGAAGAGGTCAGGTCAGCTAAAATAGGTAGGGGATGGTGTTGGGTGACTGGGTCCACGTGACTACACACAAGACACACCCTTTTCTTTTTTCTTTTTGTCTTTTAGTAAGTAATATTGAAAAGAAAATAAAAGACTTGGCCCACGTTCTTTTTAAATTAAAAAAGTATTTGGCCCACCACACCAACTCTCCATCTTCTTCCTCTTCACTTCGAGCCTTCAACTGTTCACCTTCTTCAACCTGCCTCTGCAATTTCTTCGTTCGTCTGACCATCAACAACCATAAAAAATGGATGGAAACAACATCATTGGAATCGTCTCACTAGGGACGCAAAAAGCCCTAATATTATTCACCTATTTCTCATGAATCAACAGCAAATTGGGGACGAGCGATTCGCGAACAGAGGCGATCTGAGTCGCGTTTGTTCCGCGATTGGGGACGAGCGATTCAGATCGCAGATCGGGCAAGCGTCCCGCGTCCCTTGTACTTTTTATATTCTAAGTTTTCCTTCTTTCCTTTCCTACATGTTGTGTGTATGTGAGTGACATCTGAGCTTCTTCATAGACAATACTGCTGTCAAGCTAGCTGCTGTAGATTACTCTTATACTTAATAGATTGAGGCTTTGAGCTGCTGGTGGAATTCACACAAGATATACTAGAGCTTCTGACTTTGACTTTTCTCATGAGAGTTTCTTATGAGTTATGAATATCTGTCACCATTTAATTTATATTGTAGCTGATCTTATTATTAGTGGGGTCACAATCTGTTTAAGTTCTATAATTTGGAATCTTTAATCATAGGCAATATAGGAATACCTCTGCATAGAAATATTTAGGTTGGGAAGATTAGTGATGAACAAAATTCACAATGCTTGAATTGTCCCCTAGGACAAATTTATCTGTCTCTCCTGTCGAGTGTCTATTTTTATTTTTATCCTGCTGTGCTGCTATTGCATTTTTCGGGATTTGCTTAGTTCATGTTGGGGTGCCGCCTTTGTTTCTTAGCTTATTGATTATAGGGTGCAATTGAATCATATTGAGCTTTTAAAATGGTTATTCTTCTAACTCGAGAAAGTATTAGAAGGTAAATCAGAGCCAGAAGTGAAAGAGGGTGGGAGTTGTGTTTGCGTAGCTACCTGCAAGTTGAAAGTAAAGAGGAATTTGGGTTTTCTTTGTGTAGCCAAATGGGAGATGGTGGGCAATGAATGTTGTTATGGTGTGGGAACACCTTACGGAATTTTTTTCATCGTATTCTAATTATATGGGATCTTTGATATCTCTTAGTATCTACTTAACTTCCTAATGTCTTTTTAATGTCGTATACAGGTACTATTTGAGTTGTTATAGCGTGACAATGAGATTTTACCAAGTAGAGAAATGGATGATCATTTGATTATACCTTAATTACAACCTATACGTTGTGTAAAGCATTTATAATGATTAATATATGAATATAGTCTTATAGTATACATGGGCTTAATTTCTGTCGATATGCTTAAGGTTATATAGTTATAAATGGTTTATATACCGGATTGTTCCAGCATGATCTGAAAACACAGGTTATAATTTTTACAATGCATCTCGTGGGACGATAAGCCCAAAATATTTTCTGTTTTGTTGTGTGATGCCATCCTAAGATAAGTTTGCATCATATGATTTTCTTCATATAGTTCTCAGGATAGGCTCATTATATGACAAACACACATTCAGAAGATGAGATTCGTTCCACTCCTTTTCATCTCAATCAAGGTACTTCACCGTATATCTCCTGTTACCTCTGAAATATTTCAATTAGGATTTTTGTTTGTTTGTGGTTCTCTTGTCAATCTTTTGTCCTGAACTTACGTGTACAGGTCTCTGTTTTGGAATACTTCAGTGGGAGATAGTATGTCAGAATTGCAAACAAATAGCTTCAACAAGGAATGTAAATGGAAGCTTAAGTTTTGAATAGTGAAAAGTTAGGAATTACGATATTTTGATATTATTGGCAAGATGCTAAACGTGGGAGATGTTGATTCATCAATGGTTATAATGAATGTGATTCAAGTATCATCTAATTGTTTGTATGATCATTATTTGTTATAAATAAGGGAGATAGAGGAAGTCAAACCCATATCATAAGTAGAAGCCTAATCATTTCATCAAATATCTTATAGCAATATCATCACATTCATCATACTAATTATTTTGAACTTGATTCGAATATTGCAAATACGTCATTTTGGGGTGCCGCGCGCGTAGGCGCGCGGTGCAACAACTAGTCCTTTAAAAAAAAAAAGAGTATCATTTATCTATTTATCACAATCCATCTCTCTCTTAAACCATAATAAATTAATTAATACTTTTTCTTTTTCTTCAAGACCCACATACTATTTCGCCTAAGACCCACATCCATCTGTCTCTTAAGCTACATCCAATGCATAGTTTGAAGGTCTAGCTAAAGTTTGATCCTCCATAAAAAACTTCACGGGAGGGGAAAACAAAATACAATTATTAATCTTCCCATCATATCATGACTTCTCCTTGTTTCTTTTGCCACTATATCAACTACTTTGTTAGTGATTTCCTTCAAATACTCCATTAAAATTTCATTACAAGGGTTTCTACCCCACCAAAGCTGCTAGAGAAAGGTTTAGTTTTGGGTGCCTAGGAGCCTCCCAAATCCAGTCCAATGTTCAATTTGGTTTTGGTCTTTTAGCAAGAAATCAATAGCCATACATTTTGGAGTCAAACTTTCCCCCACTGGACCAGGTACAGAAGATTTCATCTTCCCACTGGACCAGGTACAAAAGATTTCATCTTGCTTAACACTAAATCCAACCGCAAACCATTATATCCTTAAGGTTAAAGGGAAGGTAGAAGGAGACGAAATCATCTAGAGTCTGAAAATTCAGAAGATTAAGGGTGAGCTTTTTTTATTTAAGTTTAGGGAACCCTCAATAAGCTCTCTAAGGCACTCATTTTGTAACCACTTATCATACCAAATATTTACATCAGTACCATACCCCACCTCCCAGGCCAACTATTTTTGTAAAGCTCCCAATCTTTCGCTATCGATGCCATAAATGAAATCCTTTTTTGAAACTTTTGGGCTCTTTTTAAATGTATTTTTCTCTCAAGAATTGAGAGTCCAATTGTGATCATTGTCCAATTTCGAGCATACACTTGATAAGCTAACTAGATTTATATGAGAATTACTCAAAAGTAGGGGCGGTTCATTTTTCAAGGAGGCCCTGTTCAGTTAAGATTATGTTGGTCCCTTTATCTCTATTATATAAGGGAAGGGGGAATTGAGTCCCCCTGAATTTACTTAATCGCCTATTGGGTTATCAACTACTATAAAAAAAAAGAAAAATAATGTCAAACTCAAATATAGCATCAAAAAATTAACTTAAATATCAAAGCGCAATCAAGTTATAATTGAACCACCAAAAAAACATATTACAATAAGATTTAGTATATTTATCTTTGAAAAAGTAAAAAGAAATGTTACATCAATTAAAAATCTTATCAATCAATTGACAAACATAATCAAGTTTTACATCAAAATGGAAAATTCAATCAATTAACAAAGTTAAATGATTATTTTAACAAAAGACTATGTTAATAAAACATAAAAAATCCTACAAAAATTCACTTATCATTATTTTATCGTTCACCAAGTTTAATTTTAAAAACCTAAAAGAAAGAATAAGTTAAAAAAATTAATAAAAGAATGGTTAAATGATAGAGGCTTAACCTACGAAATTTAGCCAAAAAAATGTCTAATATTCAAATTTTCACCCCTATTTATGCCCAAAAGGCTAGAATTTATGTTTGATAAAAAAAACTAGGCACACATCGTGTGCATAATTTGCTAGTTAATATATTAAAAGAACAAAGATTTTTTAAAATTTAAATTATGTACTAAAAATAAAAAAATATTCACACATTGAACATCATTGAGGTAAAATCATCAGCGTTCTTTGAGTAAGCTATCTCTTTAGTTTTAGACTCCATTGATTTTCATTTATTGGCATCAAGGCAAGAATTTATAGGATGAAATCATGAATAGTCATGTGTTATAATCTTGTCTTATACTATCTATTTTAATATTATAATAACTCATGGTTTTACCATTATCCTTATGGAAGAGTTATATTCTCCTTATGACTTATTTTATTATGAGTATTAATGAAAGATGTCTAATTTCATTAAAGGGTTAAAATTTGTAAAAAATATTCTTTTAAATTATTAGATGGTTAAGAGTGACATAAACCTTATAGGTTTAACACAACAATGTATTGAAAATTATTGTTTGATTAATTAAGTTTGGAGTAATGTAAGGGAATCAAAGTCGTAATCAGATTATTAGGAGTGGTATTTTGATCGATTTACTATTCGGTTTTATATTAATCATACTGCTACAATAAAAACTATACATATAAATAAACTTACAGTTGCGGTAGAAGCAAACATGCACCATGGTTGTCCTCTGCTGTACTACGGCGGAGCTCCCCCTCTCTCTCTCTCTCTCTCTCACACACACACAGATCAAACAAAGAGAAAACAGGCGACAAAAGAGGTATAAATGTTGAACCCTAAATTCGATTTTGCTTAGTGGGTCAAAACCCTACCCTAAAAGATAAAAGACTAAAGAGTAGTTGAACAATTAGTGGAGCAACTGTGTTATTTGTTTTTGAAACTAGGGCTGCTACATCTGTGTGAATGTGACTTTAGGCCTATTAAGTGGGCTCGATTACTTTAGTGTTTGAGAGGAGATGGTTATGGACTTATTGTCATGTGTGTACATCTCCTTAGAGACTAGAGGTACCAAAGTTTGAGCCGATATAAATATATGATAACATGTTGTTACAGAAGCGGGTTAGTGTTGATATTTTTTGATCCGTTTAATTATTCAGGTTAGCATGGGATTACTTGTTCTTAATATATAGGTCACGTAGGGGATTGGGTTTATGGTTAACGGGGTTAGTGATGGTTAGTTATTATTATGGTTATTTTGATGTATTTTGTGAAAAACTTAAGAATTATATGGTAAATTTTAAAAATATTGAGATTTTATGGTATATGGCGAATAAGTTAAAATACTTAGGGTATTTGATAAAAGTAGTTGTTTATTTCTATAGTCATGTAGCTTGATAATCTTTGTATCATTCTTTTTTAAATTGTTACATTTTCATATTAGATTTAGTTTTTTTTATATACTCCCTTTGTCTCTTATTAGTTTGCCCGTTTTTTTTTTCTATTTTTGGAATGGACCCACTAGTTTTATATTATTATCTTTTATATAAAGCATCATGTATCCCGAGCAGGGAAAGTGGACCAGCCCCGTCCGAACAATATGGAGGCCATATGCTCAAAGTTGAAAATGAGGCCCCTATGCTTATCAAGAGCACCTCTTATTCAACTCTAATTATCTTTTTACTTTTTTTATGGCCCGAATCAAATTTTCTAAATTGAGGAGGCATAATTGAAATAAAATTTCACACAATCACTAAACAACACAATAAATATTAATTGCAAAGAAAGAAACCACCTCAATTTTTCAGTGTAATTATTTTCAATCGTCAAAGTCGATCCTCCAACACCAAAAGGGTAAGCAATAAAAATTAAACTAAGCCACACTCCATCCAAAAGGATAACCAGGAAATTAAAATTTACAGGATGAGAGAATGAGGGAGCCTAGAGTGAGAGAGGGTGATCTGGGTTTTAGTGAGAGAAACTCAAATCCATGGATTATAGTTCAGAGAAGAAAGCAAAATCCTCATCTTCGTCAACCTTCAGCCATTAGAACTTGTTACATTGATTTCCTTCCTCCATCAATTAGTAAAGATCATGTATACAACATCTTTAGACCTTATGGACCAATTGCAAACATAGTTATAAGAACTAAGAACATACAACAGAGAGAGGAAGAAGTGATTTTTGGGGATGGATTTCGCCAATTTCGAGTAACGAGATAGAAAGAAATCTGAAGAACGAAGACCCAATGGTTAATAATGGAGAAAACCGAGGAGAGGGAAAGAGAGAGAGAGAGAGAGTGAGGAGAAAGAAGATCTCTTGCTGAGTTGTTGGTATACTGGTTATGCGTGTATCGATTACGGTGTACATTAATACTTTTGCTGGGCCTTGCCACCTTGGGCTTACTTCTTTAATTTTTTTTTCAAACTTGAGGCCCCTCTACAAGGGAGGCCCTGTTCTGAGTCCCACTTTGGACTTGTTCAGGGCCGGCCCTGAAAGTGGTTCTCCTCAAGGCAGTCATTCAAGCTATTTCAACTTATCTTATGGGGGTTTATAAGTTGTCCGGGTAGGTGATTCAGTCGATTCATTCAGTGATGGCTAGATTCTAGTGGGGTCAAAGAGGGGAAGAAAGGAAAATTCATTGGAAGAGTTGAGAAAGTCTCTGCTCCCCGAAATGTCTTGGTGGATTGGGTTTTCGAGATCTAGGTGTTTAATGAAGCTCTCCTGAGAAAACTAGCTTGGCGTTTGACTCAAGCTCCGAAAAAACTTTTCTTGGAACGGTAATGAAAGCTAAGTATTATTGCCACTCTTCTTTCTTAGATTCTTCTCTTGGGCACCTGAGCAACTATTCTTAGAAGAGCATATGGGGTTCTAAATCCTTCTGAAGGAAGGTATGTTATAGCGAGTGGGGGATGGGATGAGTTGATGCCTGGAAGGACCCATGGGTTGTCAACGAAGATTCTAGTTCATTGTGGGTGATAAAGTGGAAGGAGTGAATGTTGTCAGTGATATGCTATCTGAAGATGGGGAAGGGATGGAATGTGGAGTTGATCACCAGGATTTTTGGTGAGAGGGATACAAGAGCCATCCTTGAAGTTCCCATTAGTGAGAAGCTGCCGGAGGACTCCATTATCTAGGCTTTCAAAAAGGACGGGAGGTATTCTGTTAAAATTGCTTATATGTTGGGAAAGTCGTGCAATCTTGAAAACTTTCATAAGGCTCGGGTCATGCTATGGAACTTGTGTAACAACCCACACTTCTGATCTGCTAGCTAATTACACTCAACATTAACAAATCTCAATTATCATCTAATAAATCTCATATTACATTCTTTTATAGCTAAACATAACCTATAAAACTCGATATTGGACCCGTGGCTCGTGCCCACGATATAACAACCCGCAGTATATGTATAATGAATTGATCTAAACAAGTCTCCAATACGATACAATAATATATTATAAGAATTCCTTCAGCTACACTATATAATCTCCATCATAGCCCATCCAAAAATCACTTGAATTCCATAACATAGTTTCCAAGGTCTACCTCAACACTAATGATAAACAAGGAGTTATTAACAATTTTCATTTCCTTCCCATAACATATTAATCTAAATGATCACTTCTAGTAGAATTCTTTTTAGTAATCCTATTACAACTCTCAAGAAAAACTAAATACAATTGACAACCAATTCTTCAAGTGTCACCAGCAAATTTTATAGTCATAACATTTTAGCAAGAGTAGTTTACAACTCATATTCAAAATGCTTACCAAATAATATATATAGAAAACTCATCATCTTAAATACAGTTCCCTTTTTACCGATCTAACTCACATTCTTTCACTAGTCAACACGGATCATATAAACCCACTCTAATTAACATCTCCTCTGAAAATTTCAATACTAATTGGGAAATACGAAATCATGGTCTATAATTCAATCATAAGAACATAACGTATGTATTCTTTACAAACTAAGATTTCAAGTTCCAAAACAAACTCAATCCATGAATCGAAAAGGAAAGACTCAATCTTTAACTCTAACACTCTACCACAAGCTAATTTTGCAAATCAAAAACAATGTTTAGAACTGAATTAATTTCTGAATGTCATCACACAATAAACTCATTTTACACTTGAATAATTTGCATTCTTGGAATAAGTGTTGAACCCCATGTTGTACACATGTGAGTTGTCCCACATTGGAGAAAGAGGAGAGAAAGTACCACATTATAAGCTAGAGGAGCTACTCCTACTATTGCCAATTGGTTTTAGTATGGAACCTCCTTTGGGCTTGTATGTGGACCGAACTCTCCTCCTCCGTACTGGGTTGCCCACGCCCATTTTCAGTCTATCAAATTTATCAATAAGGAAAAGAGAGATTAGGAAGTTAGCTTATACCTCATGAATTGGTTTCATTTGAAATGGGAAGCAACAATATTGCATAAAATTCTCCAATAAAAACAATAGAACTTCAACACTGCATTATTCACACACACGTACAAGAGAGAACAGGAGCAACAACAGCAACAAGAAGAAATGATTGTGCTTTCGGGGTCAGTAGATCAGCAGACGAAGGAGAAACAGGAGTAGCTCAAGGCCTACGCCAACAATTTCAGCTCACCGGGTACCGACACCTTAGCAAGAAGGCTACGGTATACAACAACGAAACAAAGGAGAGAAAAATGGGACGTGAGAACCACCGACGAAAGAGAAAATTGGGCGGAAGAACCATCGACGAATAGCAGAGCACCGGTGGCGGCAAACACCAAGCCATGCTGGCCGAGAATGTCAAGCCGTGGTGAGTAGGGGGGGAAGGTCAGCAACGAGAGGGAGATCAAAGACATGGGGTTGATTGAGAGTGATTAAATATGAACATTGGTCTTTCTTGAGAGATCTAGATTATTCTATGGAACTTGCTCATTTTCTTTTCTTCTTCTTTCTTTTTAATTTATTTAAAGTAAAGAGGACATTTTTTTAATTTCATTATTAAGCTAAAAATCCAACTTCAATTTAAATCGTGATTTCAATAGTTCAATGAATTCAATAATAAAACAGATTTTGAAAACATTAAATAACTAATAATCATAATTACCAATTAAGAAAGCTGCTTAAAATCTTGGGTTGTTGCATTTGCAAGCAGTACATAACGGAACAGGGAGAAGTCCCTTGTAAAAGTTTAGAGAATTCTCCAGGAAGGCAACTCTATTCGTGTTCTCTTCCCTAGTATAATATGTTTTCTGAAAGAAAATTGAATATGCATTTGAATATGCAAGTGGTTTCGTGGAAAGTTAAACTTTATTTCCGAAGTAATGTCTTACTCAACCAATTTTATTGAATTCATGTGCGGAATATGGGAATGAATTACCAAGAAACCCGTTAGGAATTTATGAAAGGAATTAGGTATGTTGCACATATTTGGATTAGAGGTTATTCTTTTTGAAACACAGAAGTGGGAAATATTGTTATGCCATAGAGTTTGTCAGATAGAATGGATTTTGGAATATCGTATTAGATCCTATGGAATCCTTATGAGGTCTCTCTAATTGGAAGTGTATAATATTCATTTTGTGAGATATTGTTATTTAAAACGAGTGACATGAAAATTGTCTATAAGTATTTGTTATATTATTCTTTCATTATGATTTCTATCTTGATTTCTAATATTTCGTGATATTAACTTAAATCTGTATATATGTTTAAGCCACCAAAAATATTTTCTGGTTGGACGGTGTGTACTCAGTTTCGTTGATTTTGTTCTTGGAACCTGTCCGGGTGGGGGCAGTGTTCATTGTTAGTAATTTTGCCGGAATTGTAAAAGCTCCGGAATGGACGGTGGACAATAAGGGTTGTATCAAGTGATTTTTGGATGGGCTATGATGGAGATTATATAGTGTAACTGAAGGAATTCTTATAATACATTATTGTATCGTATTGGAGACTTTGTTTAGATCAATTCATTGTACATATACTTTGGGTTGTTATATCGTGGGCCTGAGCCACGATCCAGTATCGAGTTTTATAGATTATGTTTAGCTACAAAAGAATGTAATATGAGATTTATTAGATGATAATTGAGATTTGTGACTGTTGAGTGTAATTAGCTAGCAGCTCGGAAGTGCGGGCTGTTACAACTTGGATGTCACTCCAAAGGTTAGGCACTTTTTTGGCGAGTTCTCACCTCGACTTTACCAACACGAGCTCTCCTCCAGCAGAGGCATATCATTGAGGACACCACGTGTCCGGTTTGTAAGGCTACCCCGGAAACTGCAGGCCATAGAGTATTTTTTGTAACACCCGACCCATCCGGGGACGAGTATATCGTCACCAATGCGCATCCAGGGCCAACAACTGTCCTCAATAACCAACACAAGTTCTTCCATCGCATTTTGTCCTCACTCATGCGCGCCCTGAGAAACTTCCCAGAAGGTCACACATCCCAAGACTACTCCCATCCAAGCACGCTTAACTGTGGAGTAACTAAGGAATTAAGCTCCCTAAAAGAAAGATGCATCTTGTTGGAATGAGTAGCCTGCTAAAACCCTTTTTAAAGCAATCATGAGGGGTATTACAATTTTCGTGTTGGTGCCTACCCACGACCCCACCTCTATGTGTGCCTGCTTGTTTCCTGGGAGAAAATTAAAGGTAAGAGGCTAGCTATGCTTGCATTCACAGCTTGGCAAATATGGTATAGGCGAAATAAGGTAGTTTTTGAGGCTGTTCCCATCCCTAATAATGTGTTGGTTGAGCGGGCACAAAAGCTGGTGGCGGATTATGCTCTTTCAACCCTCATATTCATAGAGGGGGTTCGCTTTAATAATGTTGATAGCCCTCGTGTCTGGGAATTACCTCCAAGTGGCTTTGAAACGTTCAATGCGAATGCGTCTATGGATAATGGTGGCTGGTTGTGGTTTGGGGTTGTAGCGAGGGATCATTTGGACGTGTCCTATGCACTGCAACGAGGAGGGTGAAGGCTTGGTGGTCGCCTAAAATTGCGGAAGGAAAAGCGTTGTGTTTTGCAATGAGAATAGCCAGTTCCCATGGGTTCACTAATGTCGTGTTTGAGTCGGACTGCTTGGGTTTGATATCAAGAATTTCTAAGGGTGTAATATATTTATCTGATTTTAATTCCGTCCTTGAGGACTCTCTTTTCTGTAGTAGAGATTTTGAATCAGTTATTTGATCTCATGTGCGTAGGGATGACAACTCTTTAGCCCATCACCTTGCTAAGATATTGCCTTTTGGTGAGCAACATTGGGAAGGTCATTGCCCAACAGAAGTCTCGTCTTATGTACTTATATACTCTCTTTCTATTGATTAATAATCAACACTTTCCTTTTCGTTTCAAATAAAAGAGCATCATTTATATATTTGACACAATCCTTCTCTCTCTTAGCCCCAAATTAAATTAATACTTTTTCTTTCTCTTCAAGACCCAAATATTATTTCGCTCTAGACTTTGTGATAAAGAAGTGGGTGAACTAATTAATAAGAGACGGAGGAAGTATGTTATAAGTAATCACATACATTTTGTGTATTCTTCCTTTATAAGCTCACTGATGACTCCACATTCATGTGCAACACCTAGTTCGTACAAGGCACACACGTTCACATGTGTGATGTGTCACAAATGTAGGCTATTTTTTTAAGGAATATTATCTCAAATGACCCTAACATATAGACTAATTTCCCAAATAACCCTGACATTTTCACCCCTATCACAGATAACCCTAAACTTGTAAAACGTCATCAAACTTGACGGAATCATTGACGACGTTAAATTTTTTTACATTTTCCAAACTGAAATTTATATTCTTGAAAATTTTAAAAAGAAAACTCATTTTATCTCATGTTATTTATCTTCTCTTTCTTTTTTCATCCTATGTACCTCTATCTTATCCTTCAATTCCTCACTCAACAATTTGAAAAATTCAATCAGAAACAAAAGCAACCCAGAAAATGAATCTCATGAACAAATAAAAGCAACCCAGAAAATGAAAGAATAAAGGCAGAAGTTTCGCTCGAGAAATTTTCACAAATAATCTCACAGATCAAAGCAAATACCCCAAGCTACAATATATGAGTAATTCAAAGTTTAAAACTTTTTTTTGAAACCATTTTACTTGGATTCAACATAGAATTTGGCCTTTCTACAAATTCTGGAAATGATCTAGAACAAACATAGAGCAAACCCTAAATTTTTACCCAGAAACTGAAAAATCATCTACTAGAGCAAAAAGAGAATAATTCAACAAAAACCATTAAATTCAAATAAAAAATTAGACCCTTGTGTTAAACTATTGTCTTCCTTTTTTCATGATCTAAAGCTTCCATTTGAATGAATCTTCACAACTTCTAGAGAGAGAATTCCCACTTTTACAGGAGACAGCGAAGGAGAGAGACACTAAGAGAGAGTTTAAAGCCCTGTCGGTAGAGAGAGAAAGAGTAGGAGTCCATGAAACTCAACACTGCTGGGACCCAAACCACGCCATCACCCCTTATTTTGCTTGAAAACCAAAAGTAGCAGTCGGGGTGGGTAGGAAGGGTTGGAGTTAGGTGTTTTCGTGGGTCGAGTGAGAGAGTATAGCTAAAGAGGGTGTGGGGTGGAGATTGGGAGGACTATGGGAGCTGAGGTAGCCATTGATGAGGGTGAGGAGAGGTTGGATAACATGGTAGGGGGATGAAGAACTGATGTGTCACTTTTATATATAGTTTTTAGATGCATTTTGATTGCATTTAGAACTCCTTTTAGAGCATTTAGGTGCATAATGGCATGAATTACGTAAGTTGTGCTCTACTACTCCCCGTTTGCGTGTTTCGATGATTTTCAGGTTATTTTGATGCAAATTGATTATGATTATCTAAGATCAAGCCTATTAATCATTGAGGATGAAGATAGCTTGCACAAGGATCACAATGCATCCGTTTGGGACAATTTCGAGTTAGAATGGAGCAAAGAGTTAGTGAAAGAAGTGCCAAAACTGACACATGTTCACTATTTTGGTCATAACTTTTGATATAAAATTTATAATCAAGAAATTCTAGTTGGCTTGGAAACCATACTTGAAGGGCTTTCCAACGATAGGTCACACGCCCCAAATGGACTTCTGGTTCGAGAGATACAGCCTTTGCAAGTTGACGCAAAATCGCAGTTTTCCCGACCGGGTGATTTCGCCCGACCGAGCGGGAATAAATCTGCATCAGAGCACAAGATTTGTTCGCCCGGTCAACCGGGCGAATGAGGCGCCAAAACTGTTTACGCACCCGACCGGGCGGAATCTCCCCTTTGCTCGTAAATTTAGAACACCGTCGCCCGACCGGGCGGTTTTTCGGGAAGGTTAATTTTTGCCTTTTTTAGCCGGTTTTGTAAAAACTATAAATAGGCTTATAGTATTTTCGATTAGACCATCTTATTTTTCTGCGTTTTTAGGTTTAGTCTTCTTCTCTTTCTCTCTAATTTTAGTTGTAAACCCTAGTTTTTCTTATTCTTCTTTAATTCATGAATTCTATTAGTTTCTTTCATTGCTTTCTTTAATTATGTTTTCTTTTATAGTTTTAAATTTTATTCTTTGTTTCATGATTGAATAGTCTTATTTTCTAGGATTTGGGAATCCATGTTTATAAGATATGATTATTGATTGATATTTATTCATGGTTTGATTAGTCTTGATATTTCTAATTGATTAGTGTTTATATTATTAATCTTGCAATCTGATCAATTGTCTGATTAAATATTGCTAATATCGAGTCATAGATCGAGAGATAGTACTCTTTAGAGGCTTACCTACAATTAGCAAATCTAATTATGTTGAGCGACCGTACTAGCATATGTTGATTTGAGAGCGATAAGGCCCGACCGTAGGATTAACATGTGCTCTAGATATCTGATTAATTGAACCATTGATGATATTTTGATATATTATAGTTATAAACATGGTAAACCATTGCCCTAGATCCTTTTTAGTTTGATTTTCGTAGTTTGATTAGTTTAGAACTTTAATTCAATTTTACTGATCTTGTTTAATTTCTTTATACCTTAGAAGCTAGATTAAAACGACCATCTCTCTGTGGATTCGACCCTACTTACCCTACGACATTGTTAGAAGGTTTTGTAGGAATTATTTTTGACAGGTGTACGACAGCCTATCAAGAACGTAACACCAGAGAGAGGGGATGAAGAACACACTTTATTTGTTTTTTAGACAGATTTTTAATTATAAATGTCAAATAGTTAACCCGTTAATGATTCTATCAAGTGTAATGACGTTTTACAAGTTTAGGGTTATCCGCAGAGGGGTGAAAATGTTAGAGTTATTTGAGAAAATGGCTTATATGTCACGGTTATATGAGATACTATCCCTTCTTTTAATTGAAAGTAGGAATTAAATAACTCAATAAAGTTAAGGTACATCCAACGCATAGTTTGAAGGTCTAGCTAAAGTTTGATCCTCCATCAAAAACTTCATACTGACCATGGGAGGGGAAAATAAAATACAATTATTAATCGTCCCATCATGACTTCTCCTTTCTTCTTTTGCCACTACATCAGCTACTTTGTTACAGTCCTTTCCTACAAATACCCCACCAAAATTTCATTAAAAGGGTTTCTACCCCACCAAAGCTACTACAGAAAAGTTCAGCTTTGGGTGCCTAGGAGCCTCCCAGATCCAAGTCCAATCTCCAATTTGGTTTTGGTCTTTTAACAAGAAATCGTTGCCATTTTGGAGTCAACATTTCCCCCACTGGACTAGGTACAAAAGATTTCATCTTGCTTAAGAATTAATCCAACCGCAAACCATTCTATCCTTAAGGTTACATGGAAGGTAGAAGGAGATAGAATCATCCATATTATGAAAATCAAGAAGATTAAGAGTGAGCTTTTCTTCATTTAAGCTTAGGGGACCCTCAATAAGCTCTCTAAGGCACTCATTTTGTAACCACTTATCATACCAAATATTTACATCAATACCATTTCCCATCTCCCAAGCCAAACTGTTTTTTGTAAAGCCCAATCTTTCCCTATTTGTGCCATAAATGATACAATTTTTTGAAACTTTTAGGCTCTTTTTAAATGTATTTTTCTCTCAAGAATTGAGAGCCCAATTGTGATCGTTGTCCAATTTCGAGAACAGTCTTGATAAGATAACTAGATTAATCTGAAAATTACTCGAAACACCCACACCTCCCATACTTTTAGGTTTGCGGATTTTCCGCCAGCCTACCCGAGAAATTTTGGCTTTGTTTTCACTACCCCAAAAAAAAACTACTACAAATAGAGTCAGGCTTTTTTTTTTGATGGAATTGTGAAAATCAATAGTTTGCATGAAATACTTAGGTATAGCTTGGAGTGTACAACTAATAAGCATCACTCTCCCGACCTTGGATAAAGCCTAAGCTTTCCAAGAAGCTAACATACTTGGATAATTTATCAATAATAAAGCCGAGCTTGGGCTTAGAAGGTTTTTTGAAAGATAAGGTGTTGACCCCATATATGTTGTGCGCGTGTGAGTTGTCGCATTGGAGAAAGAGGAGAGAAAGTATCACAATATAAGCTAGAGGAGCTACTCCTACTATTGCCAATTGGTTTTAGTATAGAATCTCCTTTGGGCTTGTATGTGGACCGAACTCTCCTCCTCCGTATTGGATTGCCCAGGCTCATTTTCACTTCTATCAAATATATCATAAGGGAAAGCCAAGGTAAGATCCCTAAGTCCTTTGAGCAGCTAACTTCCAATTCTTGCTCAAACTCATCAATGGTTTCCAGGGAAGTACTAGGGGAGAACAAAAGGGTGCTTTTAGACTCATTGATTTCTTGCCCAGAAATAGCAAAAAATTTATCCAGGGCCTCCTTCATGGAGGACAAAAGTAGGCTATTTTAAATGCCTACAATTACATACAAAAAATATGAATAACATAAAAGACATTTACAACAAATAAATTAGAAAACACAACAAAAACTTAAAAAGTATAGAGAAGAATAAGCACCATTAAAATCTATAAGTCACGAGTATATTTTGAACTTATCGTATGTGTAAAAATTGAATATAGAGAAAGATATGGAACATATATGTTATACTTTTCTTTTTGAAGGAAATATATGTTATATTTTTGTTCATAGAAGAAAAAATCTACATTAGACACATCAAAATTGAATTAATTTTGAATGTATTGGCAAAATTTATCTTTAATGAACCTTTAATTGTCTGATTCGAAATTAGTCATAACCAGGCCCGGCCTTGGGGTTATCTAGAGGGGCAACCGCCTAGGACCCAAAGAAGAAAGGGCCCCAGTTTTTTTGAAGTAGTTTAAATAAGGATAAATTTCAAAAGACTACCTTATATAACATACATTTTTCAAAAAATTACCTTATAAAAATTTTCTTTCAAAAAACTACCTTATATAACATAATGTTTTCAATATACTACCATTTGACTTTTTTTTGTTAACGTTGACTCTTATATAGCAGCGGCCCTAGGTGTTGTTGCCGGTGGGGCAACAAATAAAAAAGAGAAGAACAAAAATGGAGGAGAAAAAAGCTAGTGTGAGAGGGTGCTCGTTAAGAAGAAAATAAAATGAGGGGTAGTTTGGCACCCTATGTGGGTTATTAGCGGTGCTGGGCTGTGAGATCAAGGCAATAAGTAGCAATGAACCCGTTCATTTAGCAGTCAATTGGTAGTATTTTGAAAAAAATGTGTTGTATAAGGTAGTTTTTTGAAAAATAATTTTTAAAAGGTAGTTTTTTGAAAAATATTTGTTATAAAAGGTAGTTTTTTGATTTTTTTCCTTTAAATAAAGGAAAACAACAACAATTATATGCAATAATTACTAGTTTGGTTTGATGGTTAGTTGTGTGTTATTTCACCCACAAGACTTGAGTTCAAATCCCATGAGATACAAAGTTTATTTTTTAACATTTCTTTTTACATTTTTCTTCTTTAATTCATCTTCAAAATTCCTGGTAATTGCTTTTAAATTTTAGTTCACTTCTTTTTACATATCTTTATTCATTTTAAAAATTTCTTTATTTTTTTTAAACATTAGCGTTAGTCTACTAGTATTGTACTTTAAATATATTAGACATAATCTTATTTTATTTAACATCATACTAATATGATATGGATTAATAAGTTTTACTTTCAAATTAATATTTACTTTCTCCTCATTTCACCTCAAGTACCTGTGTCGAAACCTCGACACTCGGACATAGGAGGGATACTTGGACACTTTCTTTGGGGCCAAAAAATTGAAAAAGTTCCAAGAAAAAGTTGAGTCGGACACTTGGACACGTACCCGTGTCGGACATGGATACTCGAGTATGAGCAACATAGCTTTACATAATATACTATACTTACTCTCAAAAAAAAGTATTATTGGTGGTGAAATCCTAACTCCACTACTACCTATATGGCTATATATAAGAGGCCTTAAATTTCTATTTCGCTCCGGGCCTACAAAATGTCAGAAACGGCCCTGATCATAACTATATATCTTCGACGTTAAGAAGTTTTACCAGTATGATACATAATTTTTACTTATATACCTTAAAATATTAAAGTAATGAACCAATAAAATCAAAAAACACATCATGTTCCCAGCAGACTCATCAACAATTGACTAACACATCAGTTTTTAACGATTCTCTCCGAGAAGAAAAGGAGATTCATCATCATCTAATTGACAGATGCACACCTTCAAAATAGACAAAAATTATGAAGAGGGAAGCACGTAGATTACCAACCAGTTCGGAAAGGATAATTAAATAAGATAAGGAATTTTTTTTGGGGCGCTTTCGGAGCCAAGTGGTAAGATATTTCCTGAAATGTGTCGCACATGCGCCACTCACCCGAGCCCAAAAGCTCAAACCCCCTCCCCCCAACAATATTGAAATTTTACTTCCACCAAGATTTGAAACTTGGTCTCCCATGTGGGAGATAGGAAACCATACCATTGGACCCAAAGGTCCTTGGTAATAAGATAAGGAATTATGTGTTGCCGCAAATTTCTAGTTTGAGTGCATTATTCACATAACATCCTCGTTAGCTAGTGTTCCATAATTACATTAAATGTCATATTTTGCTCATTCGGAGTTATCCTCATTATGCTTATTTTGTTCGATTAGAGTCTTTTGAATGAGCCAAAAACAAGAAAATAAATAGGTGTATTATACTTATCAGTACATTCGGTGTATACTAAAAGTTATACCAAAATTCCGATACAAGTACCTCTTTATTACTATAATTGATTTTTTTGATATAGATTACGATAAAGATTATAATTAGGAGGCCCTCCTCTCGAGAGGAACATTTAATTTATCATTAGTCCATAAGACATATATATATCTCTATTATATAAGGGAAGGGGAGGCTATGGTGTCCCCTACTAAATTACTCAAAAGCCCTCATAGTTTTTTAAAACTTAAAATATACCCTTTAATATTCACAACACACATCATGTAACTTAACAAAAATAAAACTATCCTTAATTTTTTTCTATAAACCAATTCAAAAAGTCAAAACTAATAGGAATTAGCCCACAAATATAGAAGATATTTTGCAGACATAAATTGATTAAAATATTTGCAATAAACTTGAATTAGCAATAAAAAGGAAGAAATAAAAAGTTAATCAAATCGTAAAAGAAATAAATAAAATTAAAGAAAATAAAATTCAAACTTAACAAATTAAATATGCGGTGTTTTTATGTCTGTATTTTAAATGATATAATTAATTGTAAGTGCATAATGTGTGTATCATATTGAACAACTATTGTCAACTTACACTATTTTAAAAAGTTTTTGCCGCATGTATAGCACGCATATAAAGTTAGTTGTTTGAGAATACGAAAGGCCGACCAGAGAAAATGTTGTTGCACGCATCGTGTGCATAAAAGGCTAGTATATATGATACAATCATACAAGGGTAAAGTGCATAGTTTATGGCGCTTCTTTGTGAGATCTAGTTAAAGAGATTTAAGTGATCAAGACTTGCCCTACCGGCCAGCCTAAATGATTGTTATCTTCCCCAAAAGGGAACCTTTCCAGAGTCCCATAGTGCCGGATCTGAAGCAACATTCTTCTTTCTTTCCTTCCCCTTCTTCATGGCCATGAATTCGCAATGAAAACTTTGGTTTAAGATAATTTATTTTAGTTGTGACAAGACTTGCCAGACTCATGTGTGTGAACCTTTAAAAAATTGGACTTTAATTTGAGAAAAATGATTTTTATCTCTTTGCTTTGCTCTTCTAAGAGCATTGTTAACAATGAACAAAATAATGGTTCATGAGCATGAACCATTAATATTTGCCTTAATGATGAATTGGAAAATGGTTGACACATGGACCGAGGTAAAACCATTCGGAATTCCGAATGGTTCGTGATATAAATTCACCGCAATAAATGGACTTGAGCCGGCAAATTGCAGGGGGAAAGAAAACAAAAAAAGAAACAAAACGACACGTGTCGCAATGGGAATGGAGGAGCTGCGCGGAAAACGACAAAAATAAGGGGCAGCAGCTGACGCGCGCCTAGGTGGCACTGGCGCACGCTGCCATCCTCTCGCGTCCTGCCACTTGTCTAATTGTTATTCGCCCTTTAATTATTAACGTTACAAATTTTGTAACGTTAATATTTCAAAAAATACAACTCAAAAAAAAAAAAAAAAAATACCAAAATTCATATTTTTTCATTCTCTATAAATAGACACCAATTTTGCTATACTTTTATCATAATCTCAGTTTTCTCTTCTCTTCCCATTATCATTTCTTTTCACATAATTTTGCTTTAGCTTATTCAATCTTCCCAAAAAAAAAAACTTCATAATTATGGATTCTAATTATCCTAATTATGTACCTAATCCTAATCCTAGTAGAAGACGCAGAAATCGTCCAATAAATCCACAACAAAATACAAACCAAAACCCCATAAATTACCAACAAAATCTTAATAATTATCCCCAAAACCCCCCAAATTACCCACAAAATCCGCATAATTATCAGCAAAATTTTTCTAATCATCCACAAAATTCAAATCAAAACTATCATCAAAATTACCCCCAAAATTATCGCCAACAACAACAGAATTACCAATATAATTCCACCCCTGAGAGTTCCCATAACCCACAAAATTATCTACAAACTCAAGATTACGATGATGATAGTGATGATGAAGATGAAGATGATGGTGAATTTCAAGTTCCATGCACTCAACAAACTTTCACTGAACTTCTGTCTGAACCAACACAATTTCAACCAACTCCTCAACCAACTCCTCAAACAACTCCACAACCAACTCAAGAACCCATTGTAAATGAGAAAAAGATTTGGTTGAAAGCTGAAAAAGAAGCACTAGTCTCATCATACATGAATACGAGTATAGACAGCATTGTTGGAACGCAACAGAAAAAGGGTGCGTTTTGGGGGAGAGTGATGGAAAAATATGAGGCAGCGAGAGAAGCCAACCCTCATGAAATTCGGTTCCGCAAAGTATTGGCGTATGAAGGGCCAATGGTTCGAATGTCCTAAGCGGTGCAAAAGTGGTGTGGATGCTACGACAAGGCGAGGTAAGAAAGAGGAGTGGCCAAAATGATGATGATGTGATCTCCCAAGCTCATAAGATATTTGAAAGCACGGGGGGTAAATTTCACTTCTTTGATGAATGGATCCACATGAGTAAGTTTGATAAGTATCGTTCCATCTTGACTAACCCGGTTTACAAGATAACACGTGGACGTCCATCAAATACGCCTCAAATGTCTGATTCTGTTGGTTCTGGAAGTAGTGGGAAGAGAACAAGATCTGAAGATGGAGGCTCCACACCAACCACGCCCACAAGCGGATATGTTCGAGATTCCTTGCCTCGTCCAGAAGGCAACAAGAAAGCTAAGGCCAGACTCAAGGGTAAGAGCCCAACCGTTGAAGCTATTGAAGCTTTTTCATCATTTGGTGACAGACTTCAAATCTATGGTGAGCGAAAGGGTAAAGCTCAGGATATACAACATGAGAAACTAGAGTTTCTTAAGCAAAAGGAAGCAAGGAAGCAAAGGCAATTGGAGTTGGAAGAGATAAACAGGCAGAGGCAGATGGAGTTAGAAGAGAAGAACTTAAAGATGCAACAGTATCAGATGAATTGGCAAATGCTCCAATCATTAACATCTAAGGAAAATCGCACACCATGGGAAGATGAAATGATCAGCAATCTGCAAATATATTTTCAGAACTTTGTGGGAGTGTAGTATTCACGTTTGGAGTAATATGTTTTAGGTGTAAGTGTTTTTAATTATGTTAAGTTGTTTTAGGTTGAGTGTTTGAGTAGTAATGTATTAAGTTTTTGTTGTAATGCCAGTTTCTATTATATCAGTTTGAGTATTTTATCCATTATCTTTGATCTCATACTACTTTTCAGAGAACCCATGTGCATGATACTATATCTGAAGAGACATGTCTATGATCCCCTACCTACTCCTTTTCAGAAGACCCATGTGATAATGTCTCTGAAGAGACATCACTATGATCACATACTACTTTTCAGATAACCCATGTGTTACTGTCTCTGAATAGACATCACAATGATCCCATACTATTTTTTTCAGACAACCCATGTGATAATAGCTCTGAAGAGACATCATTATATACTCCTTTTCAGAGAGCCCATGTGATGATACACTTCCTACTTTAAAAAGGATCTCTATGCTCCTCCATTACTTTATATAAAAAGGTTCAGAGTTCCACAATTCTCTACAACAATCTCCTCTACCAAAATCAGATATCCTACAATTCTCTACAACAATCTCCTCTACCAAAATCAAATCTAAAATGAATTCCTACAAATTTAGTATAAGTTCAACTTCTTCTTCTTCTTCCGATGATTTAGAAGAGGATATCGAGAACCAAGAAGTAGATGACATGATCGACAATGTCACTCATACTTACCTCCCTATCCTTGTGTCGGTGGTGACTCCTAGAATGAGACCGGGTGGACGATCTTGGACCTCGGGGCGATAGGGGTCGAGAAGAAGGTCATTTAAGATTATACAATGACTATTTTGCGTAAAATCCAGTTTACTCAAATAGGTTGTTTCGACGTAGATTTCGTATGCAAAAACATGTTTTTGAGCGTATCATGAATGAAGTCGTGAGGAATGATGACTGGTTCGAACAAAAGAGGGATTGCACCGGTCGTTTTGGCTTGTCGCCGCTGCAAAAGTGTACCTGCAAAGAATACGACAATTAGCTTATGGGTGTGCTTCGACGCTTGCGATGAGTACATACGTATTAGTGAAAGTACGGCAAGATTGGCGCTTCGTAGATTCGTTGACGGTGTCATCAATCAATTCTTTAATGTGTACTTAAGACGACCGAATGAAGTCGATCCGAGGAGGTCATTACGAATTGGAGAAGAACGTGGATTTCCCGGCATGATTGGTAGCATCGATTGTATGCATTGGGAGTGGAAAAATTGTCCAACAAAGCATGGAAAGGACAATATCAAGGAAGGGCGGGGTAGCTACACTTGTGCTTGAAGCCGTAGCTGATAGGGACTTGTGGATTTGGCATTCTTTTTTCGGAATGCCGGGAAGTTGCAACGATCTGAACGTGCTTCATAGATCTCCTGTGTTTGAAGATGTTTTAGAAGGTCGAGCTCACATGTTAATTTCGTTGTAAATGGGCATCAATATAACAAAGGATATTACCTTCATCGATGGTATCTATCCGAAATGGGCTACTTTTGTGAAGTCCATAACTGAGTCCACAATCTCATAAAGACAAGACTCTTTGCAAAACATCAAGAAGCAAAGAAGGAAAGACGTGGAACGAGCATTTGGAGTACTACAAGCTCGATTTGCTATTATTCGGATGCCATCCCTTGCTTGGGATGTCGAAATACTTCATAAGATTATGTTGGCGTGCATAATTATGCACAACATGATAGTTGAAGATGAACGAGAAACCTACCAAAATTACATGGATCCATCAGAGTTCGATGTTGGGAGATCTCGACGCCGTTCTGCTCAGAGAAACGATGAAGAGCAAGAAGGTCATTTTGAATATCATAACGAGCGAATTGTCGACATCAACACATATTTGCAGCACAAAGCACAAATCGAAGATCAACAAACTCATTTATCTTTGAAAAACGATTTGATCGAACATATATGGGCAAAGTACGGTAGGAATGGGAACTAAAATAATGGAATTTTATAAATTTTAGTTTTTTTTTTTTATTGTTGCATTTAATTTCCATGTATTGTTTTCATTTGATATATGTAATATGTTTTGAATGGATGCATCTTTTTTACTATTTGTCAACTAACATTAATTAATTTCAAAAAAAAAAAAATTAATTAGATTACGATAATTAATTAGTCATCGATAATTAATATATAATAAAAATAACTAATTATGAATTAATAATTATAAGAGCTAATTAGAATTAATTAGCGTTAATTGGTTTTACATTAAATCAATACAACTTGTGATAATTATTTGAAGAGAGAGAAAATGTGGTGGGGTAGGAAAAAAGGATGAGAGAGAGTGATGAACCATTATTTTTGGGTTCATGGTTAAGAGTGAAATTGGAAATGGTTTGTGAAAATGATGTGGAGGAGAGAGAAATGAGGAGAGAGAATGATGAACCTTTTTTTTGGGTTCATTGTTAGTGATGCTCTAACGCTTGTGTTGCTTCTCACATGACACATGGAGTGGTAATGATGCACGCAACTATGCAACATTGATGCAGCATCACTTGTGAATTCTTTATGTAATGAACCCAAAATGTCAAACACCAAAGCAAAAGGGGCAAATTAAATATATAATTTTCCATATGATAATGCAATTGTGAAATGGTTAAGCACTTAAGCTCTTTCTATGAGTATATTGTCATCTTTCTTTTGAGGAGAACGAAATGGTTAAGTTATTGACCATGTTCCGGTATGGAATAAATGATGTTGGGGTGAACCGTTATCCCCCAATCAGGTATGCCGGTTTGATGTCCTGCAAGACAGAACACGTAAACTAACCTAGGGGGTTGATCCGAGGAACGCCTCTCCGATGCCTAAGTCAGTAAAGGGTAATGATCGGTATATTTCAAGTAGAGTATATTAGTATATGTGAACGTACCTTATGACTCAGATCATGGGGTATTTATAGGAGCCGGCAGTGTCCCAAACAAGGTAGGACACTGCTCCTATTGGTTGAATACAATTCTATCCTCTTTTGATACTAATCTTTAGGCCCATAGACTCACTAGGTAGGTATTGGACCAGACCCAGGCCCATTTAATGATGGCCCAAGTGACGAACACCGGTAAGGTTTTCGTTAGACGCCAGTATAATAGGATTACTGGTATTATATGCGCCTATACCCTAGTACATAGGGAACTTCATGGTACTTGACCATGTCGGTCAATAACGATCCGGTTGGACCGGTAGGGAACTTAGCCATTCCCATACAGATCATTATAAGTATAACTATTCCTTTATGTTAAGACAACAAATATTGTTTATTTTATTTAAATACTATTATATGAATTTCGAAGAAAGGTGAATCCTTTTTACATGCTGATTGATAGCATAAACAAAACAAAGCAAATTAAGAGCTTGAACCTTCATAGGGATCACACACCCAAGAAGGTCAATTATGCTCCTAATGGAAACCAATGCAACCTTTTTCTTTTGTTAGAAAGGGGAAATCTTTTCTTCACCATGAATAACCTCGGTTATTTTTTTATATAACCCACAAAGTGCAGTAAATTACTTGACTATACGAAATTAATTTGATGATACAAGAAGAAATTAAAAGTTTTTTTTATCGACAATCAGCTATCAATTTTCAAAATTGAAAATGGTTTGAAGTGTGAGCAATTTAATTTCCTCTCTTTTAAATATTAAAGGACAAAAAAATACTTAAATTCAAACTAAACCCGTCCTAAAAAAGATTTGGAACTAAACTCTATAATACCTTCAGTGATAAAATGAAGTTTGGAAATAAACCTCCCTTCATCGCATTAACAACCACTTGACAATTGTTGTCATCAATGTAGTAAATAGGTTAACAATAAAAGTTTTTGTCTAATAATAAGGAAAAGAACTATGTCCATACCTCAACTCTTACAGTTTCTTGGTCTGACATTTGCGGGTAAGATGCTGGAGAGTAAATGAAAAATAAAAAGGATCCTAACTCACAAACACCACACTTGGCAGACTCTCGAATCTAAGACCTCGAGGATCTTATGTAAGAATCTTCTAAACGCTAAATTTAAGAATCTACTTCTTCATGGATGTATCATTCACAAATGACCAAATACTACTTGCTGAATACCAAAATTGACCGCGTTTACATAAGAAATTACAAAATAAATCAATGTACATTAACATTTCAAACATGCAACTACTTTTTTTTTTTAAGAGAAACATGCAACTACTTCATTATGTAGAGAATTAACAATATACATCCTAAATTAATGAAGTGTTGCAACTGTATTAAAACTGACGAAATATCTCTTAAATTTTTTACTATTATGCTAAACTTAATTTTAGAGAATAAAATCTCTTAAACAGAGGAAAGATTAATTTTCTACTACTATGCTAGCTTAAATTTCACATCTAGCGTATAAAATCTCCTTTTAAGGAAAATGAAAATATGATATTATTCTCCCCAGGTTTAAAACACCCTCCTCGTCTTTTGCCAGCCTTTGTCGCTTCGTCGGTTCCTACTTCCTCCTCTCTCCTACTTTCATTCCCTTTTAACATAAGTTTTTCATGTAATTTTCCATCTCAAAATTCCATAATCATAATGGTGTAACCCTAAAAATTAAAACATAACGTTCACCCCGATTTTTTTTAACGTTCCTCCCAATAAAGGCGTGAGCTTTCCTCTAATTAATTCCAACCCACATTTCCTCTTTCGTATTAATTTTGATTTTTTATTCACTATTTGGGTTGTACTACTATATAATCCTTTTTCAAGATTGTACATTTTGGGAAGAGAGAGAGAGAGAAAAATAAAAATGGCGTCGAATATAGGGATGATGGACAGTGCATATTTTGTGGGCAGAAATGAGATTTTGCAATGGATCAATAATCGCCTTCAACTCAATCTTTCTAAAATTGAAGAGGTATAAATTTTTTTAGTTTTCTGATTCATATTTCTTTTGAATGTGCATAATTATGTGCCCATTTTTATAAATCTATACTATATACTGTATTAGTTACCCAGTTCTGTGAGTGAGCAAAATTGCCTGCTAGTTTACTCTTCAATTTAGCCTATTTTTTTTTCTGAAATTTGAGTGCAATTTAATTAAACTGATTTTTATTTTTTATGTACTAATTTATACATTTGATAATCATAAATCATAGGTTGTTTTCCATGATTTGACCCTTTTCTAGACATTATTACATCTTTGTGCATTGTAAAAGAAAAAGTTTAAATAGTTAACTCGGAGCATTATTGTATCATGTAAAGTAAGTACTTATACCATTCCATAATTCTTACAACTTTTGCAATTTTACGGTCTCCAATGCACTACTTTGACTATCAAAATATTTAATTATGTACTTATATATATTTTGATATTTAAAAACTACACATTAAGGTGATTCAAACGAGATCTCATGTGACTGTTTTTTTCCCTTTATGATGGTGAGAATTCATGGTCAAAGTTTTTAAATTTTACCTTGAAATTGGAAGAGTTTGGCAATTATCCTTACTTTTAGTAAACTTATCAATGATTAGTTGAACAAATCTTATTTGTGATGAATATATTTAGCGAAATGATGGTTTGACTTCAGTTGGGAGAAATAGAGAATTTAGTGAATTGAATGATGGGTACCATGGTCTTTGTTCATTCCTTGAACAATTTTATTTGGAGCTTAGGAGATGAGGAGTAACCTGGAGCTTGGTTTATGGAAAATGTAAATTCTAAGGGTCTTCACATTCGCCCTCGTATTCCTTCATACTTTCTGCTCTAAATTAATATGGGCGAAGCCATGTTGGGGCAGAAGATGGCCTTGGCTCCCCCCTCGCTCTCTGATTTTTTTATATTCTCAAATACATCATAGTATAATCCTTTGCCTAATGGTTCATGCTTGACTAATTATTCCCCCCCTCTATATATTGTCTAGCTATTTATCATTATAGAAAATTTCATCATGGTTTTCCTCTTGATTTGTCAGTTTATTGTGAGAAGAAGTTACAGTCGGTTGGCATAGATGTTTTTCCTATGGCCGTATAAGGTTCCAATTACGAGTTGTTACCCCTTTCCATTGACCTTATCTTTAGTGTTGACAACATTCTTTGATACTATGATATGAATGTATTTGCATGCTTTTCTTTTTCTCTCTATGTAATATATCTAGTTTTTCAATTAATGTTATGGTGAATAGGCTGCATCTGGTGCAGTGCAATGTCAAATGATGGATATAACCTTTCCAGGAGTTGTTCCCATGCACAAGGTGTGGATTTTCATCGTTGTGTGAGTTTTATTATCCATAGTTTGTTTGTATTCTTTTATTGGAATTGGTTTTGGTTGTAGGTAAACTTTGATGCCAAGACAGAATATGATTTCATTCAGAACTATAAGGTCTTGCAAGATGTTTTCAATAAGTTAAAAATTGATAAGGTAATAATAGAACTTCCTCGTTTATCTTCTTCTTAATCTTCCTAATGGCTCTTGATCTCTCATTTCTCTCCTCTTATTGCTACTGGTGAGGGTGAGGGTGGGGGGTTTGTTTAATTATCACAGAGGTGTTTGTTCTGTGATATAGCCGTTGGAATCTTGTGCACTTTTACGGGCATTTTGTTTCTTCTTTTTTTCACTTGCTCTTGTCTGTGTTGTTAGTAGTGGCTTAGAAAGTTAGGACCTAACTCAGATACTGGCCAATAGAATAGAATCTGATGGAGCGATGAGTCCAAGTATACCCTCTAAGCGTCTTCTGCTTAATTGTTGTTATCTTGAAAGTAAAGGAGGGTTTCAATACAAATGATGATGTGCAATTAACAAGGACAATATCTAAATTTAATCTTAAAATTTAAACCTCTATTTCTTCTTGTGCCCAGTTTTCAAATTTGCAGCACATACTTGATGCGCTTGGGTTGAGGATTTTCATGTGTGGACTTTGTGTTTAAATATAACCCTTTTGAGGACTTGATGACCCCTCTTGTTTCCGAGGAAGCGAAACTAACGAGGAATTACATGTTCTGGTGGATAGTTTCGTACTCTCATAGGTCAGTAATGAGTAAATTTGCCAAGTAGTTGGTATGATAGGGGTCCAGGACTTCCCATTTTCCTATTGTGTAGTCGTTTGCTATATGTAGCTAAGTTGTAGGTTAGTTTGCATATCAAGTTTTAAATGATCTTATAAAGTTATATAATATCTGATCCGTTGCTTGATGCCAGCATATCGACGTTAACAAGCTAGTGAAAGCTCGACCTTTAGACAACCTGGAGCTTTTGCAGTGGTTGAAACGCTATTGTGATTCAATCAATGGTGGAATTATGAATGAGTATGCAATTATATTCATTTATGTCCTTTTGTCTCCCTTTAGTTGAGCTTCTAATTTTATCAAGCTGTTTCATTGCGTATAAATATATCTTCTGTTGTACTTACTGCAGGAACTATGACCCTGTGGAACGAAGATGTAAGGGTGGTAAAGATCGATCTTCTCGGACCACGCAGAAGAATTCGAAGTCCATGCAGGCAAACATTATGCAAAATTGTGGTTCCGATGATAGAGTTGGTCCTAGGAAAACACCTGGTTAGTGGTTATTATCTTTCCGCATACCACAATAAAGGTTTTCTTTCTGGTCTGATAACTAAGCTTGCTCCCATTTTGTTTTACCAATGTCTTATCCTATAGGCCTCAAACAAGAAAAGGTACATTCCCCTAATGGTGGGGTTGACTATACAGAAGAAATTCAGGTTCTGTCCCAGGAGGTAATAGGCTAATAGCATTGGTTTCAACTGCAATCACATTATGGAAATCATCAAATGCATTTTGTGTCTAAGTAGTTTAATCAATTCATGCGAGCTGCATTCTGGCTTCATTTTCTAAAATTGATTTCTTGGTGCAGATTACTGATCTAAAGCTTTCTGTAGACCTACTGGAAAAAGAAAGAGACTTCTACTTCGGGAAATTGAGGGATGTTGAAATACTTTGTCAGGCTTCTGATGAGCCGGTGAGAATCTGCGAAAAGATAACATAATATTTCTTCATGGTCGCACAGACTGATTGATTGTTTTTCAATTTTCATGCATTGTATTTCATGTTATTAAACTTCTACCAATTATGGGAGAAATTTTCTTAGGGTGCAAATGTAGTATCAGGTTTTGTGTAGCATTTCCATGCTACATTTGATGAGGATTTGAGGAAGAAACTTCTACAAACTAGATACAAGGTCCCCCTCTTCCCCCATGGGTCTCGCTCTTTATGCATATTATGATTGACAACGTTCCAGGAAAACTTTGGCACGACTTCAGATTTGAAACTTGAAAGTGATGGCTGCTATGGAAATCTCACTGTTGAGTCAACATGAATGAAGTGTTGTGTTTAACTTTTGTTATTAATTGGGAGCACGCAATCCATTGTGATTTCTTGGACTGTGTCGAATGGCCTTGCGTTTATTGATGATATTAATTGTTTTTTTGAAAAGTCTGTTTCTATTCAATATTCCTGGAAGATACTCCAAGAACATAATTATGCAGGACAGGTAACATAATACAACCCGTCTTCCGTTGTGATGTGTCGCACGCTCAAATGATGGTACGGTATAATGAGTAACCCTATATGCATTATTAGTTTAACTCCATGTTACCTGTCTCTATAGTTTAAAGTAGGCCTCATTGCAACCTTAGTAATTCTTATTACTAACTTATATATGCATTCTCAGTAACCCTGTTTATGTTAATTAGTGACTCACGTCCAACCAACTAATGGTGCGGTGCATAGTATATAAGAATTTGTATGTGTAAGACTGACAAGATTGGGGATCTATGTAAAACTTCTTATGCTTTTAATTTGACAAACTGTAACATGACTGCTGCTGTTGTTACCCACTGCAGATGGCTGTTGCGATCAAGAAGATACTATATGCTGCTGACAAGAAGGAATCTGAGCTCTCTGAAGCTCAGCAAGTTCTGTCAGAGTCCCTTGATTCTGATGTAGCTGATTCTGAGGTAAAGAGTGTAGACTGATGTGTTACAGACTCTGGATCATAAACACAGGTCACTCAGTTTCTCCAGTGAAACAAGAGTACTGCCTGCCCTGTTTTATGGTTTCCTTATCACAAGTCATAACATGTACGCATCAGTGATAAACGTATAATATCAGAGAACATTAGTTTTCTCATAAGAAAGTTCTGTTGTTTAGTTGTATTTGATTAGTTGATTCTATTGGCTTCTTCGCTTGTCGGAAATGCATGTCCACATTCTATTCGAGTAATGTGTTAGAAATCACCTTAAAAATACGGCGTTTTACAACAAAACTTGAAATTATTTTTGACAATCGACCTTTAGCTATCAAGTACTTTTATAAGCACTATATAAAATCTAGATGAAGCTGACTTAAAAAAAGAAAATTAATTGGATGACTTCGCAAGCTGAATGTACTTTTGGGATGGTAAAACATTTCTATTTTGTAGTGAATTTCAGACATATTTGATCTATTTGTATAACAAAATGACCTCTAGCAAACTTTAGTTTGCACAAAGAACTGATTAGAGATTAAGGGCATGTTCGACAACATATTAGTTGTGGTAGTTAGTTGTTGTACACTTGTTGTTAGAGGTTATATATTAGCTCCCAATATCTTACAAAATAAATAGTGTTTAACTAGGTGTTAGATAAACAAAAGAACAAAAGATGAGCTACAATCTCCTTTTAAAAGCTAATCCTAATACTACACCTCCAAAAATGCTACTTTTGCACAACTTTTACTCTAAAATTCAATAAAAATAAGTCTTACCGTAGAAATAAGTTTTAACTAGCAGTATTAAGCTTTTATCAATACTAATCAATGATACGTGAAATGCAGTAACTACATATGACAAACACTCTTCACCGAGAAAAGAAACTACATATGACAAACATTATCCAATGTGCAAAAAATATAATTTCACAGTAAAAACCAAATTTTAATCAATAAAAATTAGTTTTTCTTTTTTTTTGAGGGGAAACAAAACTTAGTTTGATTCATAGGAATCAATATGTATCACTTATTAAGAACTTCTATATGTAAAAATCAATATTAATAAGCAATAATCAGTTCAATTTGGTAGAAATTAGGTGCATTAAACAATAAATCTTAGTCGCAGATATCAGCAAATATTAATGTGAATCTTCACCGGTGAACATATGTTCTAAGATGGAAGTTCATCTACTCTTTTGGACTCCTTAGCAAGTCAGCATAATGACTGATGATGACCAAGAAAGTATTTGTTTCTTGAGTTGTGATGCTGAACATCATTGTGGGAGTAAAAAGGTATAGTTATCACTTAAATCTTACTCCTATGACTTACGAATTACTGTATGACTTATGAATTACTGTATGACTTATGATTGAAGCTTAGATTTTGAGAGAAAGTTTTCAAAGAAGCCTAATAGTCGTTTGGTTTTAATAAGGAAGCCCGTAAAAGAATAAAAAACGTTGAACCCGTCTATATGAGTATTAAAAAGTAGATCAAAAATAACTTTGTCATATACCATGTTAAGATTCGCCTACTTGTAAGGATTGTGCCTTCTAACCCCGAGTTAGGTGTTCAATCCCCACTGAAAGCATTTTTGAGAGATTTCCTTACCTCCCCTCCACTCCCCTCCCCTCCCCCCTCCAAAAGTATTTACTCCAAGAACCCTGCACCGGTTAACTCGTAAGAGGTTTCTGGTCTAGCCCTTCATCTAACTACCGACCCAAAAAAGTGAATTTGTCGTATTACTCTCCTTGTTCTAATGAACTCACTAACTGACAATCGCAATGACATTGCCGCCAATTCCATAACTGACATCAACCAACATTAATGTCATGCAACTCAGGTTCCCAATCCCAAGCTCGCCGTCAAGGGTTTACACTCGACCGCTAGCCAAACACCTTGGCGACCTCGACTCGGCATCATTATTTGGCAATCATACTCAATAATAAAGCATATTCGACGATACTCGAGGACGCCAAGACATGTCATCCCTACAACGGACTGATCCCATGACATCCTTATTTCCACACCCGAACCGGGGCGGATCTAGGATTTAAAAAATTGAGGGATCCTAACTAAACCAAGCAAATAGACAATGATAATATTACACAAATGAGAAGTTGAGTTTTGACGATAACAAAACCAAACTTTATATTATTCGAGTCATTTATTAGAGATACCTTCATTCTTGTATGGGAATTAGAGATACCTTCATTATATCGATCTTTCAATACTATCTCCATTTTTAGTATATTCAAAAGATTCACTTTTACACTCATCAACACGAAACTTTTACCTTTAATATCTTGGAAAATTGGACAGGAATAATCCCACCTTTGCCCGATCCGCCAAAAAAATAATCCCACCTTTGGATTATTCCCGAATAATCCTACCTTTGCTTACTAAATCGATTTTTTGGTCCCAAGAACATAGTGACCGGTAACAACAAGTTACCAACCCCCCTTCCCCGTTGCCCCACCCCAGCCCCCCACCCCACCCCCACCCCCCCCCACCACCCTTAGCACTCCACCCTTAGCCCCCCACCCCCACCCCGGCCTCCCCGTCGCCCCCACCCCCTCCCCCCCCCCGTCGCAGCCCCCCCACCCTCTCCCCCCCCGCCACGCCCCGCCCCCCCCGCCCCTAGACCACCATCTCCACCATTTGAACCACCATCTCCACCATTCGAACCACCATCCCCACCATTCGCACCACCCACGCCCGTAAATCGAGCCAACCCACGCCCTCCCCTGCCGCCCCCGCACCACCATCTCCACCATTCGAACACCATCCGCACCACCCACGCCCAGAAATCGAGCCAACCCACGCCCAGAATTCCGGCGGATGTTCGAACTCAACAAGCCAGATTCAGGAGGAGAGAGACAGGAGGAAGAGAGAGAAGCGGCGATGGGGAGAGAGAGGGGGTGGAGGCCTCGGTGGCCGGGGAGGGCCGGTGGCTAGGAAGGAAGAAGAAAGAAGGGAAGAGGAGGGGGAGTTACCGGTTTGCCAAGTTACGGGTTCTTGGGACCAAAAAAATTGATTTAGTAAGCAAAGGTAGGATTATTCCAGAATAATCCAAAGGTGGGATTATTTTTGGCAGATCGGGCAAAGGTGGGATTATTCCTGTCCATTTTTCCTAATATCTTTAATTATCTGTTACTAAAGTTTACAAGAAGTTGATATAAAATTAGTAAATGTAAATAGAGACAAATTCAAAAATTTTACATGATAAAATTTATATTTAAGTATTTGCATATAAATTTTGGTCATATTTAATATATCAATAGTGTAGAGAGTCAAATTGTTGCATTTATTTAAAAACGAAAAGGAGAATTAATCGTTATATTTCAAAAAAAGGGTAAAATTAAAGCTAAAATTAAGAGATATGGATACTATTCAAAATAAAGAAATGAAGATCCAATATAGAAAAGAAAAATGGTTAAGATAGAAAAGAGAAAGAAGTAAAAAGTGAAAAAGGAAAAAAAAACCCAAACAACGTCATCAAGCGCATAGAAGAAACAAAACCCAAAAAAAAAAAGTTGGAATTGGTATCCAGGATTCAAACCCGTGTTGATTTCCACATGCAAGGAGTTGTTAGAGAGTTATACCACTGGACCAGGTTGCATAGCATGATACAAAAGCGCGGATAATAGTTTTAAGCGCAGAATCTGCCTGACGTTAATAAATAAAAAGGAAACTGATTTTTTTTTGGTGGGGCCCGGGCCACCCATATTGAAGATATCAAGGCCTCAACATTCACTTTTTTCCCTAAGCCCAACAACCTTGTCTCGTAGTCCAACAATTTTTTTTATGGATCAAGGCACTATGTGTCATTTAGCATTTTTTGTCTTTTAGCTATGATAGCTGTCACTCTAGGAGTGGGTGTAAATCTTCCTAGGTTTATGTGCACTCTACTATAAATGGTAGCTGTGCTGATTTTGTAAGGAACAAAGAGAAAATACACGTATGAGCCGTTTGAAACAGAGAATGAAAACAAAATGAAAATGAAGATGATTAAAGATGAATGCAGAAATATCTCACATTGTGAACATGGTATCAGAGCATAGGTTCTATATCTCTCAAACTTGCACTAAAGTTTGCATCTTTCTTCTGCATTTCTATTAGTCTTGTGTCTGTCACTTTACGCTGTATTTTAAAATTGCATAAAATAGAAAGATTGAGTCTTTATAGAAAAATACTAAGCTGAGCTATCTTGTTTAAAACTGGTAGTTATGGCTGCTTCCACCACAATACAAACAACTAGTCCTCTCTATCTCCATCCACCAGATGGAACAAACTCCATATCTGTGGAAAAATTGGAAGGAATAGGAAACTATAGATCATGGAAAAGATCTATGGAAATTTCACTAGCTTCAAAAAGAAAGCTAGGATTTGTGATATGGTTGATTAAAAGAGATGACTCTGACAAAGTGAAACAAGATGCTTGGGATACTTGTAACAATACGGTGATATCATGGATCCTAGCAAATGTGAATGAACCTGTAAAGAAATCCATTATGTTTGTGAATGAAGCATGTCAAATGTAGAGACAACTTGAGCAAAGGTTCACTGTCACAAATGGAACAAGGAAATATAGGTTGAACAAAACCCTATATGAAGCAAGACAGAATGGAAGATCTATAGTTGAATACTATACAGAAATGAGGGGGATTTGGGAGGAGTTAGATGACTTAAACTCCATTCCACCCATAACTAACATCAATGAAGAAATAAGGGCTTATGTGGATGCTTTGAGGAAACAGGAGGATAAAAACATGCTATTTCAGTTTTTAAATGGGATTGATGAGTGTTATACTCTTCAGAGGAGCCAAATGCTCATGATGATGAGCCTCCCTATTGTTGAAATAGCCTGCAGTATGCTTCAACAAGAAGAGATGCAGAAAGAGGTTCTCAGGAGTGTGAAGGAAGAACCTGAAACACTTGCTATGTTCAGCAAGAGCACTGAAGCACCTGTTTGCACAGCATGTGGCAAGACAAGTCATGTGAAGGAAAAATGCTGGACAATTATTGGCTACCCAAGCAATCATCCCAGGAATCAGACTGACTCAAAAGGGAAAGGAAGGGGTGGAACAAGCTTAAGAGGTGGTAGATCAGGAAGATGGAATCAAGGTGGTAGATTTGGCAGAGGTGGTGGAAGGCAATTTGATGGCTATGCTAGCAACAAAAGTGAATCAAGCAGCAATGCAGGAAGTAGTAACAATGCAGCTATGACTACACCTCAACAACTTGAACAGTTGATGAAGTTACTTCCTCCACCATCCAAAGGAGGAAGTGGTGATGACTATGATAATGACATGGACTTGAGTTACTCTGGCATGGCTTGTTGCTTTCAAGCTGAAATGGTTGAAGATGCTTGGATCATTGACTCAGGGGCATCAAACCATATGACAGGAAATGAAAAATTCCTGAGTAAGATGGTAATGGCTAAGAATCAGCCAAGAATCAAGCTACCAACTGGTGAAACATCTGTCATTGCACACTTTGGGGTAGTTGAACTTGAAAATGGGCTTACCTTGAACAAGGTACTTCATGCCCCTGCATTCAAACATAATCCGATGTCGGTTCAAAAACTCACTCAAGATGGTGATTACACCATGGAACTTTCACCCAAGGTATTGTGTGATTCAGAGAACAAGACTCGGAATTGTGAGAGGTCTTGGGAAGTCCATGGATGGACCGTATTACTTGGTAAATGAATCTGTTCAGCAACTGATGAGAAGGGTGAAAAATGGTGATGTATGTGATCTGAAAATGTTGAAGAACTGTCCTGAGAAAGCAATGAATGCACAGATTAAGCTCAGAGTTCCAGGAACCATCAGGAAGGTACAAAGTGTGGGAAAGACAACACTTTGGCACCAAAGGCTAGGACATGCCCCTTTGGAAAGAATTAGTAAGATAGAAGGTTTAGATGGGTTTGACAAAGCTGACAAAGACATATGCATCACATGTCCCATTGCCAAACTCACTAAACTTCCTTACAAACTGAGCCACTCAAGAGCAAAAGAGCCCTTTGAATTGATTCACACTGACACTTGGGGTCCTTATAGAGTCCCAACCATAGGAAATCATAGGTACTTCCTTACTCTAGTTGATGATCACACTACAGTAACTTGGGTTCATCTTCTGAAGGAAAAATCATATTTCATCAATGCTATCAAGGGATTCATCACAATGGCAAAGACTCAGTTTGATAAACAAGTTAAAGTAATTAGGTCTGACAATGCAAAGGAATTTGACGATAAGCATTGTAAACCATATTTTACTGAACTTGGCATAATTCATCAAACATCTTGCATTAACACACCTCAACAGAATGGCAGGGCAGAGAGGAAGCACATAAACTTGCTTGAAATGGCTAGAACTCTCAGGTTCCAAGCTGGGTTGCCTCCTCAATACTGGGGGGAGTGTGTTCAAGCTGCTACCTACATCACAAACAGACTTTTCACTCACTTGTTGGGAAACAAGACACCCTATGAGGTACTTCATAAAGCTTTACCTGACTATTCACATATGAAATGTTTTGGTTGCTTGGTAATGGCAAGTAATGTGAGTCCTGATTGTGATAAATTGAATCCTAGAGGCTTGCCTTGTGTTTTTCTAGGATACCCTCGCATTACGAGAGGATATAAACTCTTAGACTCGAAAACAAACAAGTTGTTTGTTTCAAGAAATGTGAAATTCTATGAAACAATCTACCCCTACAAAGTTGTTTCACAAAAACACTCAAAATGATAACCAAACCTTGCATGACCCTAACTTTACAATACATGATTTGTGTTGTGATGATAGTGATGAGGGAGAAAGTGAACCTATACCTGATGTTCCTATACCTGACTCAAATCAACCAGAAACACAACACCTTAACCCTCAACCTGATCCTGCTCCACTTGTAAGAAAATCTGAGAGAACTCATAGAAGCCCTGCTTGGGTGACTGATTATGATCTTAGCAACCTAGCCTACCCTACAAAAATAAAAACCATCACTAACACAACAGTCTCACCTACATACACTTGTTTCATGTCTCAAGCTCTTAAACACACATAACCTAAAAGTTTTAGAGAAGTCGTGTCTAAAGCCGAGTGGGTACAAGCCATGAATGATGAACTAGAAGCCTTGAGCCGAACAAGACTTGGGAAATCACCGACCTCCCACCCGGAAAACCCCTATTGGATGCAAATGGCTCCATAGGATCAAGTAGTGTCCCGATGGTAGCATTGACGATATAAATCAAGACTAGTTGTGCTTGGAAACAAACGAAATATGGTGAAGATTATGAAGAAACTTTTTGCTCCAAGTGGCAAAAATGGCCACTGTGAGATATCTGTTAGCTGTAGCTTCTGTGTGTGAGTGGCATGTACATCAAATGGATGTAAAAAATGCTTTTTTGCATGGTGAACTTCAAGAAAACGTTTACATGAAATTGCCACCAGGTTACATCAAACAAGGAGATAGAATGCATGTTTTGCCTGAGGGGGAGTCTGTTACAACTCATTCTAAGGATGCTAAGGTTTGCAAATTAACCAATTCTTTATATGGTCTTAAACAGCACCAAGACAATGGTTCTCTAAGCTTTGTTCAACCCTTAAGGAGCATGGATTTCAAAGAAACTAAGTGTGACTACTCATTATTCACCAAAGTCACACAGGCGTGCTCACCACCATATTGATCTATGTGGATGATTTACATCTAGCAGAGACCGACCTACATGACATCCAGGAAGTAAAAGAGTTTTTGTCCAAGCTGTTTCATATGAAGGATATGGGGGAGTTGAGCTATTTCCTTAGCATAGAAGTTGACAGAAGTAGCTAGGGAATGTTTCTTTCACAAAGAAAATACATTCAAGATCTGCTGAAGGAATACAAGCTTGTGAACTGTAGGCTTCTGAAGTTACCTATGGATTCCCATCTTAAACTCACCACTGATATAGGTGAGCCTATGAGCATTCCTGAGCCCTATCAAAAGCTCATAGGCAAGCTCATCTACTTGACCATCACAAGGCCTGACATAGCTTATACAGTTCATGTACTAAGCCAGTTCATGCACAAGCCAACATCTGTTCACTTCCAAGCTGGGATCAGGGTGCTAAGGTACCTTGCTGGGTCTAAGCAACAAGGTATTTTACTTGCAAGCAAAACAAATGCAAAGCTTACTGCATTCTGTGACAGTGACTGGGCTGGATGCCCTGTCACCAGAAGGTCCACCTCAGGCTTCTGTGTGCTGTTAGGAAGCTCACCTATATCATGGAAGGCCAAGAGGCGACGCTTGTTGGTAGAAGTAGTGCGTGAGCCGAGTACAGGTCAATGTCTCTCACTATCTGTGAGGTAATGTGGTTGAGACAATTACTCAAGGATTTGGGTCTTCACCAACTCACTAGCACACCTATTTGCTGTGATAATCAGGCTGCATTGGCAATTGCAGCAAATCCGGTTCATCATGAGAGAACCAAACATGTTGACATTGACTGTCACTTTATAAGAGACAAAGTAATTGAAGGTGTGATCTCTCCTACCTATGTTTCTTCAAGCAACCAACTTGCGAGATATCTTTACAAAGAGCCTTCCGCCTCTCAACATCGACTCTACTTCACAAGATGGGAGTTCGTAATGGCTCCTCACTCTCATCTTGAGGGGGAGTATTGAAGATATCAAGGCCTCAACCCACTTTCTTTCCTAAGCCCAACAACCTTGTATGTAGTCCAAATAGCTTTTTTATGAATCAAGGCACTATGTGTCATTTAGCGCTTCTTGTCTTTTAGCTATGATAGTTGTCACTCTAGGAGTGGGTGTAAATCTTCCTAGGTTTATGTGCACTATACTATAAATGGTAGCTGTGCTGATTTTGTAAGGAACAGAGAGAAAATACATGTATGAGCCGTTTGAAAGAGACAATGAAAACAAAATGAAAATGAAGATGATTAAAGATGAATACAGAAATATTTCACATTGTGAACAACTCAGACCCTTAATAGGTCCGCCCCGCCTGTAACATAAAGTATTTAAAGTATGGTATATTTTAGATGAATAATATGCGTAAATGATCTATTATTATGTCCTTTTTTCTATTCCAAAATGATACCACATACTAATTCATCATAATAATTTTTTTCATTACTTTCTAAACGTAAGACACATAATGCCAAGAGATGTCACCCTTTATTAACGAGTGAATTTTTGAAACAAAAGGTGAGCCAACATGTTGGTTGGTTCCTCCGAGAGAAAGTAACGTTTATTGGTTGTTGCTCAAGTTCTCGAAATTGCTAAAAGGCCTATTTGGCCATTCCGATTGGATCGATGTGTAATGTCGGCTAGTTTTAACGGGTCAAAAGCAGATTAGGTTAGTTTTGTGATCAAACAACTAATATGTTTCTGCATGCTACTGTCTTCTTTCAAACTATTCCTAATTTGACAAAAAAATATTTTTGTAATTATACAAACTTGACGTGTAGTTTGAGAAACATTTAATTTCCAAAAAGTTGGTGATTTGAGCTTAAATAGTGCTTGTTTTATAGAAGTACCATCATAGTTATGCTTGATATACTATCACGGCTCAATCAGAGATGACCCCACATTGCGGAGATAAATAAAAAAAGATCTCAGAATTGCTTCTCAAAGCTTCAGTGTGGGTCTGTGGGACATGGTCATAATCACAAATTTAAAGAAAAGAGCAAAAAACTAAGAATCTGTAAACGTCCAAGACCTTAAGCAAGAATAACTAAGACTGTATATGTCAACTCAATAAAGCAGAAATCAAATAGAGAAAAGAACATCAGATAGCAACACTAATACTGACTGAAATAAAAAGACAAGGAAGAAGCTCTAAAAGACATGGGAGTACTATAGGTTGTGGCAACTGGGTGGGCCAGACCAGAATGGGAAAACCAGACATAGGACCGGGTGCGTTCTTTTCACTTGAAAAAACCTGAACTTATATGAACTGAACTTATTAGACCTGATTGACCCTTAATGGAACTTATTTTTGAGTGTTGTGTGAGACATAATCAGACCTGATCTGATCTTATTAGACCTGAAACTTATTTTTTTTAAGGTGAAGAGAACACACCCTAAGTTATATAGGACTAGGCCGGGAACCGAGTTGGTCTTAGTGGGTCAAATAAAAGGCATTTTTAAGAAATTTGATTAAAATAACCGGGTTAATCGAGTGAGTCAAGGTAGACCTGGTTGAAATGGGCTGGGGGTATGAAGCTCAAGCCCAACCCACCACTAGGTTGACCAGCCCTGGCTAGGAAAGGTGGTTTCCAAGTTGCCCCAGCCAATTGGCCAACCTCTTGCGGAGTATCGATTGAGAGAGAAAATTAGAGTAGATAACGAAGCAACAAAAGTACTTTTAGAGAGAGATGGTAGAAACGATCAAGGATAACATTACCCGATAATATATCAGCTACATAAGTGTTACACAGGCAAGACAGCAGAAGCAAAAAAGACAACACTAATTATAGGAGGAAACACCCCCTTCCCCCCTTCTTTTCTCTGTTAGGCTGCTCTGAGTAGTTCCAGACAGATCTAGACACACAGGGATATACCGTGCACTCGTGCAGTAAACTTAACTAGCTAAAAACTAAGTTGCGAGGCCATGATAATTACATCAGAAACATGACATACAAACTACAAAGGCGACAAAAAGCCGATGATCTACCAAAAGTGGATAACCACGGCTGAAATCAAACTATGGTCATAGAAGAAATTACATGACTGAGCGATCACCAGGTTGCAGTTCTCAGTAGTGGTACTCATTCTCAAAAATGCCGTGCTTCGTCCCTCTCTGATCAGCCTATGAAAATATAAGAAATGCAGTCACATTAAAAAATTCCTCAAGAGTCAAGACATGTACATTACCAGATAGTAAACTTCCCAAGAAAAATCAATTAATGCCTTGATTGTGCTTGAGCTTCAAGGTTAGTGTAGGTCAATCTACACAACTAGGAGTCTAAGATCAAATATTATCGATTGTGGTGTATTTACCTTGTCAATTAGACCTCGAAAAGCATCTGTTCCATTCTCCTGGATGTATTTCTCGGCTGCTGTTATAATGTCATCTTTCTTACTAAAAACATCCTTCTTCCTCGGGACATACCAGACATTAAGCGTACGATTCTGGGCACTAACAAATGTAGGTCTCACAAAATGCTCATAAACATATGCAGCCCCATTAAAGTAAGGTATGACTAGCCAGCAAGTCGCAATCAGCTTAGCATACGACCAGATAGGAATCCTGCAGATACATATGCAATAAGTTCAGCAAGTACAGTGTAAGTCATTTCAGCTCATCTTCAGACATAATCATCAGGATATCATGGTATCATCCACTTTACAGCATCTCATTTATCCTGTAATTTCCTAACCTGCGTTAATTAATTTAAGAAGTCAGGGTAAGGTGCAAGACCTAGCCATTGCATGAGTCTCATCGATTTTTGGTCTACCTTTGAGTGTACAAGCCATTATACATGCAGTAGTCCAAGAGCAACATATCTGTCATATGCTAAGTAGGAACTCCACACTAGAAATATAGTTCACCACCAAAATGAGTGAAGATCGTTTGCACTGATGAAGAATATTTGAATAGGTTTCAAAAACGGGTATATCATAACACAGTTACTAGAAAATGTTCCTTTACGATAAGTATAATTTCCCTAACCAAACTATATTTTAGCTCATGATATATGTAATTTGTTCCCTAAACACGGACAGCTTTGTGTAATTTTATGTGGTAAGACTTGGGCTTCTGTTCATGACTTGTGGATTTTGTTGCTTGAGAAAGATCTCCATTTAGCCAAAATACCAAGTGTAACTATTAAAAAAGGACAGAGGAGTAGATTATACCTTTCAAGGATCTTATACTCCTTCCTTCAGAAAGTAAATAGAAAAATTGACAAAGATAATCATTACAAAGAAGACTAAAATTGTACTCATAGTGAATACGAAAAATATTCGCAATTATCAACGGAAACCAACTGTTTCCAGTTTCCATGGGAAGGACCAGATTAATCCAATGAACAAAAGTAAAGTAGATTAATGGCTTGGTTAAGAACGGTTAATCTCACCAACATATCTTCTTATAGTATGGCATCAAAAGAAATACCCTAAAACAAATTTAGCATAAACACATAGAGACCAAGGCTAGGGAATCTTACCATTCAATAGCTTTTGCAAATGTGAGCTCAAAAAGAGTGATCATGGAATATAGAATCCAATAAGTGAGCCATTGCTGGTCATCAATAGGGGACTTGCTCTCAATAGCTTTGATTGATGCATACCTGCCAGATATTGCAAACAACGATCTGTTATACATATAAACTAACTTCTACATTGTCAATATATACATAAAATACCCAGAAATTTGTTGAGTTTTCTACTTTCCTACTAGTATGACTTGCTGAATCAACTTGGACTCAGGAACCCTGTCAGATACATCATACATGTAGTCGTATACGTGTGCAATTTTATATAATTTTTTTTGGGTAAGACGTATGGATGCACAATTAAACTCAGATCACCAGAATTTTTAGGCCTGAATTGAAATCGCACGATTGTGATAATCATGTCTGAAAACTGAATGCTCAAAACCAGGAAAATTATTCTGTGTTTATCATCTTTGAGATCTCATATAGCTAATCATAAATTTGATAAATGAACACAAAGCAGTAAATACATATTTCCAATTCCATCTAATTAACATTCACAATTGATATAAGCACTTAAATCTAAGGCACAACATGTTGAATAATAAAAAGGCATGAACAAGTTAGAAGGAACAGAAACAGAGAGCTTCTGAAATTAACTTACAGGGGATAAACAAGACTAACCACCGGCCTGCAACAAACATAAATACCCTTATTTAGATACCAAACACAGCCAAAAAAGGAGCATAAAAAGAAAGAAAAATCAACAACCCTAATGAAAAACCCAACTTAATCTGCTGAGCACATGACAATTAAACAGAAAATGCATAAATCTGAGCAAAACAATGAGGTAGTTAGTGATGGAGTTCTTCAAAAAAAAAAAATTGTGTTGCCAAAATTTAATAAATTAACTCAATAATTTGGTACACATTCCATATTCACACAATTGGGAAGAAACCCCATGAATTTAAGCAAGAAAATGATCAAAAAATAATGGGTTGTTAGAATTAGTAAAAGATCATAGTAAAGTAGTAGAAATTTTATGGTAAAATACAGGAAAAATTGAGGAGAGAGAGAGAGGGACAAACCCAGCAAGAACATCAAAGTTCTGAAGCAGCACCTTGATAAAAGTAGCTCCCCCACTGCCTCCCATTTTTCAGCTCAAAATTTTTCTGGGTAAATGCAAATCTACAAGTTTTTACTAGAGAATATGGAAAGAGTAAAGGCTTGGGATTTTAGCTCAGAGAGGAAAACGCAAATTTTGAGGATGATAAAGATTGAAAAAGCAAGGCCAAATATGTCATGTGAAAGTGACGTTATTATCATTAAATGTAAAAAGCTAGGTAGTGGGACCAACCGCGATTAAGGGTACGTTCAAGAAAATAGTTATTACCGGAACTTTAATCTTTTTACAATATTCATGTGTGAGATTTTAATTGTATAGTAAGCTTAACCAGTAAGCTTTTATTATCATGTAAGTTAGCGCAAGTAAAAGTGTTAGTCCTAAAAAATAGTTGTTGACAAATTTTGATGGGTAGATTATATGCAAAAATGGTAGCTTTTGACAAAAGCTACTCAAACGATAATAATCTTATCTTTTGGCAACAACTACTTCCAAAAGCTACTTCACCGAACACTAAAATAATTTTTCATAAGCTACTTAAAAATTATCTCAAAGGATAATAATCTTAGCTTTTGGCAACAACTATCTTCAAAAGCTACCTCGCCGAGCACTAAAATAATTTTTCATAAGCTAAAAACTACCTACAAGCCTACTTGAAAACTATCTCAAAAGATGCGCCGAACACGCCCTAAATAAATGTTTGACCTAATGATAAAGGTTTGCATTACACAATTTCAATTTCGACGAGATTCTACTTATTCTTTTCCTAACTTTTAATGTAATTAATATCTCCTTGCACATTCAAATAACAAATAAATGAAACAATAACCTTGGATGAACAGTACATCTAAGTATATATGTGTGTATGGTATAAACTTTAAACTTTTAGGAGGAGGTTGTTACATTGGTTAAATAATTTTGGGCCATTAAATTTTTATACTCATATTTATTTATAAGTATCATAAACTTTTTAGGTCAAAATAACATGTAAACAAAAAAATTGGGTCAATACTTGAGATTCGAGTTCATGAGAGTACTCCTTAGTCCTTACCTAATAGAAAAAAAGAAAAAAATAGAGGTCGGTAGGTGGGTAATGGTTGAGTACCGAAAGAGATGGGTGAGGTGAGACCTCACTGATACACAAATGACATGAAGACGAAGTCGACCTGGCAGGTGGCAGCATCATACCAGTTCGTATAATGAATAAGGAACGAAAGCGGGCACAAAATGGGTTTCCAAAGTACTACTCTACTTGGTTGATGGTTGGTTTTGAATTTTGCATTATTTATGTGTTTTTTTAATCAAAAATTTGCCACTAATATATAATACAAATTTTAGCATGTAAGATGGTGTTGGAATATCTCGATTCTCGATATATATTTGCAAGATTTCAACTTATTATAATTTTCTCAAATACTCCATCAATCCCATTTTAGTTGTCGAATTTTCCTTCCTGGATATCCTAAAATAGTTGTCAAGTTTCCAATAAGAAACAACAAAAAACATTTAATGTTGAGTGCGTCTTGGGTGTAACTTGTTACACCATAACCTTAGGACCGGTTTCGTTCAACTTATTTTAACTTATATAAGATTTTATAAGATAAAGATCAAGATAAGATAAGATAAAGATAAAATAAAAATAAAGATAAAATAAGATGTTAGACACACTTCAATAAACTATCTTATAAAATAAGATAAGATAAAGATAAGATAAGATAAGATAAGATAAGATAAATTTTATAAGATCTTATAAGATAAGATAAAATAAGATAAAAATAAGTTGAAAAAACAAACCCTTATTGTGTAACACGCGTAATGATATACACTTGGCAAAGAATGGCATACTTACTATACAAATAACGACGTGAACCCCCCAAACACCATCGCTTTGACTTATAAGTACGGAAAAATATACTTATGCTAGATCTTGTTAGATTCGCCTCGATATGTACTTTCAATATATCAACTTTTTATATTTTTTAGTAATAAAAAATTTCAATGTGCATTGAAAAGCGTAAAAAACAAATGTTGAAATCAATAAAGAAAGCATGAAGTACAATTTTTTTTTAAAAGGTAAATGATTCTCTCATGCTCATGAAAATATAAGAGCTAAGATACTTATTAAACAATTTTTTTAATTTTGATTAGCTAAAATAACAATTTGATATATTATTTATAATTTTATAGAAGTATAACAATTAGGATTATGACTTTTTACACTATTAGTCTTTTAACCCATGCAATGCACAAGCTTGAACAAATACATACTGAAACTTCTATGCGTATTGTAGCCCATGGAGTAATTTTTACAAATTCGTACTATTATTACATATACTTACCGTATTTTTTGTTGACATCGAGAAATTTGTATTACTTAAAAACGAGTAACATCCTAATGCTAATATAACCAAACAAAACAAACTAAAACTAACATGAGCTTCATTTCCTCGTACATACTTTATGGACGAAAAAACTAACTATTACGTGTTTAGTCAAAAGGAAGCTTGTCTTGGCTATGGTGGGTAGGGTTGGAGTATATGTCTTAATAAAAAGACTGAGATATGAGAGGGAACCTGTTGAATACAAAACCCTGACGATCTTCACATATACTTACTGTAATGCATGGAGTAATTACATATTCCAACTGTAATGCATGAAGTCATTCTTACAAAGTGCTATAATACTCACTCCTATAGTCCTACACCTACTGTAATGCATGGAGTAATTCTTACAAATTTTTACCCTTTTTACAAAAAACTCTATCGTTATCTATCAAATACATATACGGGGCGAAACATGAAGAATAAAATTACGTTGTTATTAATCTTAAAAACTACTTCTATATGGTAGTAAAACTATAATAAATAGTTTGAAGCAGTTTTCAAGCGCTTTGCAATACATACATTTTCTAATTTCATCTGTCCAAGAATACTATTATACTAGATTTCCTAAGATGGCCAACTGATTCATACTACATCTCTTCTCGAGTCTCTACTACTAGAAAGTTGAGGTCCTACCCACAACTCCACAAGATAAAGATTCTCAAATGAGAATCTCAATATTTTCCTTAAAAACAAATCACTTTTTGTTCACATTATTGTTCAAGTAAGTGATTCTTTTAATTATAATAAGGTAAAACTGTTTTTTTATAGATCAACTATTACTTCTTAGGAAAGTCGCATCTAGCCCATACTCGGCATGATATACAATATGATGTCGATGTAACAATACATCATAAACAGTATGCTGTAGTAATAGAAAAAGTATGCTAAAAATTACTCCATCTATTTCATAAAATTCTTCCTAAAATTTCAAATGAAAGAACAAAAAGAAACGAAAGGAGTCTTTTTTGTAAAATTTGTTTTAGTCAGCATTCACCCGACATACATTGCTGTTCACTATACATAAAATTGGTCCCTAGAGATAGGAGAAAAATAAATGTTGCTATGCTATATTTACGGAGATTTTTGGCACAAATTGATGTTCAACACTAGCCAATGACAAAATGGCTAACAACCGTACTAGTAGATTTCTCCGCAGGAAAATTATAATCACAGATTTACAAAATTAAATACCACATACTGTTACAACCTGCGATATGTACATCCTTGTTCCAGAAATTGTGACCAAAGCTCTGAAGAAAAAGTTGCTAAGCATAAATCACATGGTTGTCTTTAGGTTCAGGAATCTCAAGCTTTCGAGCAGCTGAGTTGAAATCTGCGAACCTTCATTCTTCCATTTATTGCAAGAGCAAGCACATCGAGTTCCTCTACATACCACAGTTCAGAAACTACGGCCTGTGTTGATTCACAAGTAAAACAAAGTGAATAGATATGAGAATAGCAAGTAGTGTAAAGAACTCCGTGCAAGTCGAACAAAACATATGAAACAAAAAGGCATCTAAGAACAAACAAGTTTAGAATGTTAAACTTACCCATCTAAATAAATTGGTGATATTCCTAGATTTTTTTTTCTTTCCTTTAAGCTAACTCATTTCACCTAATAAAATTGCTACACACCCCTCACGATCATAAAGTACCCCCTAGACCTAGAGGAGACTTGAGGTTTAGTACTTATGTCCCTTGCCATCAGTCACTTCTAAGCTTTCACAATTTACATATAATTCGACTATGTATTCAAGAACTTTGACTTCATACTATATATAAACAAGGTCACACCACCATCACATAACATACTACCTCTCGTCCTGAATACCGAATACTTTCCTTTTATGTTTGTCCAAATTGGTTTGAACACTTTCATTTTGGCAATGGTCCCACCATTAATATATTATTTCTTTTACACATCTTTGGCCACACTCCACCTTTTATCAATAAAAAAGCTACCCAACTTTCTCTCTCCTCTAATAAAAAATACCCCACCAACTCCTATCACATCTACTTTTTAAATAAAATAACATTTGATAACCACACCACAACTTATCACCTTAAACTACGTGTCTCCAACAAGTGTTCAGATCTTTCTGGGACGGAGGGAGTAAATAAAAGCGAATAAGAAAAAGGAATATTACACTATTTTAGTACATTTTAACAATTTCAACAGTATATTTACATTTCAAAATTAAAATTGTGCAATGCTTGTTGGTTTATCTCATATATAGAAGTTTATCATCCTGTTCATTCCAGAAGCTAACGAGAATTCTATTGGAAATAAGAAAAGGAACACTTCACACTAATAACCCCAACAAATAGATATCAACAACTTCCTCTTTCTTTTCTCAACAATGCTACCCCCATACTGAATTTCAGAAAGCTCCCAACTACCCTCCTCTTCTCTCAGCCAGATATGACCGTTTAAGCAACGACAGCTCGCCGGTGGCTACTTAGCTCCTTGGGTTGCCAATGAGTCAAATTTCAGGTGCCAAGAGCTGACTGTGGCCCTGATTAAGATCCCATTTGCAGAAGTTTCTATCTTAATCTTCTAGTATCTAGTATCCTAAACGTCCTAGATCCCTGCTGCCTTCTCTGTTCATCCCTAGTTACCCCATCCATCCCCATTTGCCTTGTTCAGTCACCAACAGTGCTCCTTCCTCTTCCCCTGTTGCCTCCTCAATCCACCGGACTCCAGCCAGCCATCCCCTCATTCTCCAGGCCTTACACATGATAGGAAAATTATTCCCTTACGGCCTTACCCTTCCTCACATCTTGCTTATATCCAAAAACAAGAAGACACTCCACAAGTTCTGATTATTTGGACCTGATTTTGCACCATAAGTCAAAGTGAAATGATTTATGCACCATCACATAACCACTCCATAACCCACACCAGCGACCCACCTTGTGCCTACTTGCATAAATCATTCAACTGGAGACTGATCCACTTGTAAGGACACTATAAATCAGTGAAGTTCATGTAGACTTCAAGTTGATCTCAATGATGAGGAACTTGATAAAACAAGGCTTTCATCTCAATCCAATAATAAAATTTGGAAGGAGCAGCACTTAACCAAATACTTTGCGGCTGCTGCTAGGTTTTTTTTAATGTTATTATATGTAGCTCTAAGGGATAACAATAAGAATTCAATATATTTTCTAATTAAATGGTATTAACTTAGGAATTTATGACAAAATCACACGTTGATTGATGTTACTAATTCTTAGTTATTCCTTAATATGCAAGCTGCAAATATCATTTTCCTATTATTTTACTAGTTATTTGCTAAATTTTACCCTAACCAATTGAAAAATAAGAAATCAAACATGATGTATGGAGATTAGTGTGACGGACATAAACTGTCCAAGTCTTGTCCACCGGTACAAGCCATCTGGAAACAACATACACCATAATATCTCATCCTAGATAGCCAAGCAAATTCATCTACTATTACGAAAAGAAAATGATTTTGATGCAGATCCCAAGTGTAGTCCAATCTTAGTAGGGGAATTCTTTGTTAATCCTCCACAAGTTCCGACACTTGCTTTCACCTCTCGATTCAACAAAGTGAATATATTTTCATGATATGTATTTCTTTGATATCGCCCGCCAAAGCATGCTCTCGGCACCTTATAATAAGCCTTCTTTAGGTCAATGTAACTCATGAGCAGATCTTTCTTCCTCACCTCGGTAACATTCCATCATATTGTTTATAAGGTGTAGGACTCCAATGGTTTAATCTTCCCAGGATAAACCCAAATTGGATTTACATTTCCGTAGTCTATATTCTCACTATCTGCCACATATAGTATGAGAGCTAAGCTTTATTTTCTGATAATTTGAGTAATCTCGAGCAACCCCTTTGTTCCTAAAATGGTACCAACACACTATTTCTCCAATATTGTGGTATCTTATTTGTCCTCCAAAGCTTGTTAAAAAGTTCGTTAACCAATCAATACTACTCTTCCCCACACATTTTCAAACCTCAATAGGAATAACATCTAGGCCAACTACTTCCCCAGTTTTATTCTCTTTAATGCCTCCTATACCTCTATTTATGAATTCTTCACCTATAATCCGCTTGATTGCTCGTTCCTCAACAACTATGTCTTATTCACACTCGTATCACTTCCATTAACAACTCGTGAAAGCATTCTCTCAATCCTAGACCAGAAACCTTGGGATTTTATCCTTCAAACACTTCACCTTTCAGAGATCTTTGTTCAAACACTTGTTTTCTTGCAGCTATCTTTCTGATTTCTTGTTCACCATCCATACCATATTGTATCCTTACGTACCGGTGTTTCTCCCGTGGGTTCTCTGATAACCTTTTTGGCCACTTAGAAATACAGTTTTCCATTTTTGCTGAAGTCGAGTCAAACTCCACCTTCAAGTTCCAATCGACTTCTCTAACCACTCTGTGAGTATATCGGGTAACATTGACTTCTTTTAGACTCCACCATCCTTATCTTGGCTGCTTGACATATATTCCTTCTTAAACATAACTTAATACGAACATTTAGCATTATAATTCTAAGTTGAGTAGCTACACATTCCCATGAGATAACCTTACAATTTAGAGAGCTATACATATTACTATATTAGTATTCCTTACTAAGAAGAAACTTATTGGTATTGCATTCGCTCCTGTTAGCCAAAAGACTGCAAAATCTGAAATGGTCTCTTCCTGTTCATTCTTCCTTTTATATCCTAATCAGCCATAAACACTTTCAAAACCATTGCAAACGCGCCAGCACTATTCACAGTTTCTCTATCACATATTCAAATACAATCTTCACCATCATAATCATATCTCCCTTACTATATACCTCAATTACATCGTTCATTAGCCTACTCATCTATAACAATACCAACTCTGTTCCTATTCTTATCTTGTATTCAATATCACAAACTTATAACCCTAAGACTTGATAATTCTGACTCTTTCTCAAACCCACTTTGTCTCTTGAAGAGAAACACTGTTCATACATCCTAGATGCCCAACTCTACAAAATGTCCATACATCCTAGATGCCCAACTCTTCTAATTTTCTATGAGAGACTTATGCTCTAAGATCCTATAAGCAACTTAGTTCTAACTTCTAAAGTTCTTCCTTGATCTCCCCTGCCTGGAGCCTAGAAATCCTTGCTCAATTGACACCACACTCGGGCAATGTTAAGGCGTGTTATTCTGGGTGACGACCTAGCAGGATCACAGTGAGGGCCTTTACCCAAAGGTTTAAAGAAACGAGTTGTCCCACGTAAAACCAAATTGTTAGAACTTTCAAAATTCAACCTCCTTGAAAGTTCATAATAACTCACACTTGACGGATTTCTAAACGTTAAGCATTCGATGAGATATAGTCCAGACCGAACCAAACTTTCTAAATCTGAGCAATTTCAGTTGCTATAATAGGACTTCGGATCTAATCCTCTTCAAGAAACTTACACCCCCTAAGTTTGAAGAATCAAAGTAGAAAACATTCATGCCCGTAAAGCCATGTAGTTTGCATTCTTTTTTAATGCATCCCACTCATAATGCAATAAAAAAGACGCCTATCCCTCTAAAAATTTACATGTGTCTCAAAACTCTAAAAGTGCGACCAAGGATTCAACATAAAACGGAAAATGTCCAACATCAAGCATTTAACCTTCCACCAAATTCAACCTTTATATTATCTTAAAACATGGATCAAAAGAATCAAAATTTTATAAACTAGACTATTAATTTGTCAAGATATGAAGTTATTAATCAGGAAAAGGAAGGAACGCGTAATTTTTGCCTTCTGCAGAAAACCTGGGTATAGATTTTGATACTAAGACATTGTATAGCTACAATGAAGTATTGAAGATTCTTTCTATAAGCCATACAGTCACTTTACCTGAAACCCACTAATTTGATTGTTGAGGTTAGCTACCAGCTCTCGAAACAATTGGATTTCATCTGGAGCTTCACTTGCCTCCTGCACATGACATTTAAACCAATATCCAGAAAAGGGAAGAAAAAGATAATTCTAGATGAGCAAAAATATGCAAAAACAAATATGAATATGTTATATAATGAGAGTTCATCAATGAGTTACGCCATAAACTGATACGGGTGTTCTTTCCCTATCTCGCATCCTAAGCAGGCTAGGAAGACAGCATGAATTTAAGAAGGATAATCTCTTCAGTGCAGGACTAATGCTGAATCATAAATGGCTATACTCAAGGAACTAGGCCTGCATCTATATGAACTATTTGTGTGTTTGTTGTCTTTCTCCTGAAATCTGGATTACTTGTTAGTGAATGATGTCCCCACTCTCCGGTTAGTATGGGAAGCTAATATCATCTCCCAAAATGAGATTCAGGAACTTGAGAGCCTCAACTTTATCACGAGATTTAGCATATACGAGGAGACACCAAATCAACAACATTCCATACTTCCTACAATTAATTCGTCAAACTATGTAGGGAATATCTATCCTGTGTCAAGCCTCAGCTCATTTAACACCACTATGAAGCTAACAGCAGGAAGGAATTCATGAAATTGTAATTACTTGGAGCTCATTCTCACAGAAACAGGGACCATATCAGCAAAAAGCCTTTTTAGTCACAAGCTCACTGTAAAAAACGAGTTAAAGAGCAAATGCATTACACTCAGTCCACAAAGAGGTCACTTCACATTTTGGGGTCAGCTGGTCAAGTATAACATTATACGTCTTCAGAAAACAGAATAGGTTATGTAAATGGAAAAAAAAAGGTTGAATTAGGCTAGAAAAAATTATCAACTCAAATTGCCAAAAAGAAAAAACCAACTCAGGTCCTCATTTTGAGACAGAGGTAGTTATCACTTTCAAACTTTGTTCAAATCTCTTTCTTATCAAGTTAATTAACTTAGCAAAAAAAGAATTTAACCGATATCCTCCCCCCCCCCCCCCAAGAAACAAATTAACCAAAAAAGTTTGAGAAACTCAAAAAAAAAAAAATCATTGATGAACAATTTTTTTCAAGCATTTTCCACATAATATAGTCACTCATTCACATAAGTGTCTGCTGTCTGCATGCAGTGTTGGAGATCCAGAGGTTCCATAGCAACATATAATTTTGCTCCAGAAGCAGTTGGAACTCAGAAGTCAGAACTACTAATCTACTTGAAGCAGTTAGAAACAAAATTCCATATACTGGGCTACAGCCTACGGGCTACCCCCTGATTAGAGCACTGAGAAAGTTGACATGTAGATTACAGTTAATATCTTATAGAAATTGACTAGAAATGCAACACTTCAGTACCGGATACCAAATGAGGATCTGGAACTGGCACGTGATTTTAAAAGAAAACATAAACGAGTACTCTCATCAGTCATCACACACACACATTTGTGACGAAACAGTTCTAAACGTCTCAGATATCCCTCTTATCTACCCTTGCTCCCTCCCCTTAGCCCTGAAGAGGCATATTCTGCAGAACACGGAGTAATTTACACAGATGATAATAATAAATCATAGAATAACTCTAACACCATATACTAACCTTGTCTGGAAATCTTGGAGGACCCAGTAATCTTGCAAATGAGGTATGAAGTATTGCAGCATCATACTGCAGTAAATTGAAGAAGGTGCAAGCTCAGTTGAAGAATCTTAAGTTAGATAGTAACCACTCTGCCTTCCACCATATAGATGGAAAACGAACAAAATTACAGAAGACCTGAAGAACCACATGATGTTATTGAATAACTAATGAACATGGCCTTATAAGAGAAATAGAAGGGTGCTTGTAGAGGTGACTGCAAGAGTTAAATTAACATAGAAGAACATTCTGAACGAAGGATATTTCAGACTATCGACTATCGACTATCGTGCATGGTGCTGCATTTGCTGTCTTGTAATTTATCTATTCTTTTCATCGTTTTTCCTCTCCTTAACAACTATGCCATTGTCTTTGAACTTGCCAAAAAAATAGCAAAAGGAACATCTTGTTACATAAGAGAGCTTCATGATTAGAAATCCAACCACCATGGACTCAGATACTATTTTATTTACGTAAAGGCCTATATAAGAGGACAAGAAATTATGAAGTGTCCTCCATAAATGAGGTAAGTATTATATAAAGCAAAATCTTACAAGCTGCTTTTCTGGAGCATGAGGTAGGGCTGTCCTGAGCTTAGCACGTACAGTGGTCGGATCAGTACCAGAGGTCACCTACACAAAGAGAACCATTAACAGCAAGTACATAATTTATCAAAAGCCCCATACAGACACCATATATTGGAGACGGTGGTAGGATGTGGGGATCATCATTCTTTTGCTCTTCAAAAAAACAAGGAGCATAAGCTTGTTCATTTGGCTGTTTAATTAATAAAATCTCATTAGGAATTATAGTAGAGATAGAACAGGAAAAAGGCAAAGGGGCTCAAGATCTCTATAGAACATTTAAAAAAAAGTAATTGGAGTGTTCTAGTTATACTACTAACCACCCCAACATCATTTAAATTCCATCAAAATACTAACTGTATGGTAGTCATCTACAACAATTCTTTCCGTATGAAAGCAATCAAACCTTATTGATATCCAGCAGAACTAACAGAAATCTCAGCCTATGCACACAAGCTCAGCAGAAAATAATAACATTACATGGTCTCCCTTTCAAACTAAAAAAAAAAGAACATTACAGGATCTGTATCACAAGACTATGAGAACTACACGTAGCACAAGAAACTTATTCTAAGAAATATATCGGGTACTTGAAATTCTAGGTTCAGCAGATAATTGGGGTGTTGGACAATGACAGAACTATGAAACCATTTGCTCAAACAAGCAATAACAATCACCATTTATCATATAAGTTTAAATGGTGAAACTGCTTCAGATTCGTTGGCCAAAAGTTCTTCAAGTACTAAAGCTCTTCTAAAACTTTTATGCAAGCTAAATAAGACTCACCAGAAATCCATACTGGTCAAATCGCTCCATAAATCAGAAAAGTGTCAAAACCATTACAAATTTACAATTCAGATACTTTAATGTCTTAAAATGCATAAACTAAGAAAACAAGGTAAGTCAACACAGGCTTCACAGAACAAGAATCTGTGAGGAAAACCACAAACCATATTCTATCTGTGAAGTCAAAAAAAAGTTTTGAAAAACACCTGCCAGCATCCAAGAAGAACACCAGTCGAAGTTAAAACCACCCTATCTAAAACAATCTTCAACGGGCAAAGCGATCCAGTAACACTTTTAACTGCATTTGCTTCAGCTTCAACCTGATAGATATCAGCAAGGTTATGCAACAAGATGATATACATCTCAATTATTAAAAGTTTCAGAATATTAAAAACCCTTACTTCATCATGGGTGGCAGGAACAGGTGATATATGATGAGAGGAATGGAACATGCTGAAGTGGTACAGACTTGAATTCTGAAACCAGATTGCTAAGCAAAGCAAATATGAGAAATACATATCAACAAACCCAAAAAAAATAAAGGTTCAGGTGTACTCCATAGTGCGTCTATATAGTTAGGCAGATTAGTATAGGATTGAATGTTCAAGTCCGGCTTAGCCAAACAGTACTCACACCAAGGAGTAAATCAGAACAGGGCAATGATTGAAAGCGAAAATACCAAACAAGCAAATGTCAATACAAGCCAAGAAAGAACTGTTACCTTTGTCAAAGTAAGGTAAAAAAACATCCTTTACTGCCTTTCTGCAAAAGAAAAAAACAGCCATGGACAATATGAACATCAACTCTGAAATGAGAGAGAAACAATTACAGAGTGACATATACTTACGATATGGGTAAAGAATATTCTGTACTTAAATACAATACATTTGCTCTTACAGGGGGATTAGCTTCCTGCAAGCAGCACCAAGCCAGTCACATGCATGCTTTAGAAAGGAAAAGATGGAAGAGCCTCTTTCTCATTAATAAATTAATATTCTCACCTTGGGATTAGGTGTTACAACGCCACCTTTCACACTAAAAAGATCAGAAAGTGACAACGATTGAGAAGTTTCTCCATGTTTAAGAAAAGCTGGCCCATGCTCATCCAAATCCCTTGCCATTTTCTCATACAATCTCGCCCTCTTCACCATATTTAAGGTTGGAGCATCTGTAAACATGAATCAGGGTTAGTAACACCCTTAAATTAAGCAAGGGAAAAAAAGTCTCATCCATGACCATACTCTTTCCTTCCTAATATCCCAAAAAGCAGTCATTTCTAAAATTCCACAATTGGCATGGACTTGGGCCTTTTCATCTTTGGTTTCACCCTCCGCAACAGTTCTTCAGTAAACTAACCTATCTCTATTTTCACTAACCCAAACCATAAGTCAAGGAAGCTATACAATCCATACATATCATCAAGTTTTATACTTAAAATTTAAACCGACATTCTATTTAGAATAGATGAGTCCAAACTAAAAAAAAATCGCCAAATAAAACAATCCACATGAGGCTAAGATCAAACATGTTTCCAAATCTGTCAATTTATTCACAAATATCCTAGTCAAGGGTAAAAATTAATCACTGTTCTCAACTGAGGGAAATGAAATTTTCGAGGGTAAAATATCACAATTTTATAGAATTTGTGGGTAAAGTTTGTGATGCAACGGCATATTTTAAAGGTTCCACATGAATCAAGCTTGCAATTTAAGCAGCACCATGTTCATCATCAAAACTAGAAGCATAATTGCATCAACTTAACACCAAGTACATGATAGCCAAAACTCAAACACATAAGTAAATAAGCAGCAGTGTCAATCAAGTGTCGGATTTCCACTAATGCCAAACTAGAAAAGAGAATATAGAGTTCATAGTCTCATGATCTCATCATCAACACCCAAAGGAACCTAATCCTCACAAGTCACAACTGAAATCAACAGGTGCACCACCACTCACAAACCCACCCGCCTTTATAGGCTGCCCATTTTCTAGGTCATACTAGGATCAAGAAAATCTCACAAACAGGTGTACCACCATACACAAAAGCATCACCCTTTATAGGCTGCTCATTTTCTTACTCTTATGAAGATCAACAAAATCCAAAAAGGAACTCTACTATCCTTGGAGTCACTATTAGTAATTCGAAACAAATCTAAAACATACTCCCTTGATCCGGAATCAGCAGTCGCATATACTATTATAGGACATCAGCAATACATTGTCACAATTTCTAAAACAACAATGGTTTATGATTGGATTTCCTAATCCACCACTACTTCAACAAAGTGATATGGAGATAATAGAATCGAAACGACAAGTATAAACATTCGTTACCTAAAATCATAGCATATCCTTAACCTACAAGGGGTTAAGACAATGTGGCAAACATTTCAGGAAGGAGTAATGTTCTATAACAACACTCTTATCAAAACCACCCATCTCAATCCTTCACACTCACAGATTACAATTAGATTAGGGGGTTAAAAACTAATGCATCCACTGTTGATTAACTTCACATAACAAATTAGAAAATATAAAGGGTATAATAAAATAACGCCAATCTCATAAACTATGCAAAATTAAAGCTAAGAATAAAACACTCTCCTTCCCAATTTCACTACCAACAACAATAATAGAAAGTCTTTTAACTTTTTTTTCCTATTTCAAATTTTAAAAACAATTTGAAGAATTAAGGCGAAATATAATTATAAAAAAAATTACCTGATGAAGAAGTAAAATCATGCATGGAGGAATTCTTAAGAATCATTTGGAAGGCAGAAAAGAAGAGGAAAGTAGAGAGAACCCAGATGCAAGCAGCACGTTTTGGATGAATGCAACAATTTCTAGCTCTTGCCATCACTAATCACACCATTTAAGACTTGCCCAAATCATTTAACAGCAAAAAGATGTCAATTTTCTTACTTTCTGCTGTACCTATGAATGATTTTTTTTTCCTGCGAAAGTATCAGGGAGTGTTGATTCGATCTTCCAGAGGTGGGCACCAAGTTAATTGGCTATTTCACTCTTATAGTGCTCTATTACCTTTTTCATCGTAATGATTTACGAGAATTATGCAAACTGTGTTTTTTTTTTCAATTGGTAGATGGTGGACTCGTGTCTATCATGAGAATGGTAGACACGGGTCAAAATGCAGCCCAAAACAACATAAAACGCGCGTTCATTAAATGAACCGTGAAGCCAATGAACATCTTTGAATCTCCAATAAACACCGAAAAATATAAAACCTATTTTTTAAATTCATTACTTTCATTTTCCCACACAAATTTTCAGAGACTTTCTCTATCTTCTTCCCAAATCCTCCAACATCTCTCTAACTTATCTCATCAAACTCTTCAAATTCTTCATTTTCTTGCACAATTTTCGTACATGAAGATGAACACAACGAGTTGCAAAGCCAAATCGACTACATAAGGTATTAAATCTATGCATTTGATAAGAAAAAAGAACAATTTTTTACATTTTGTACTTTCGTTTCTTATTCTTTTCCCTCTTTTTTGGTGAAGATCTTGATAGTGGTTTGTGAAAAAATGAAAACAACCTTGCAATTGGTGTCCCAATGAACGATGGAGAGAGCCCAATGAATGAAGGGGATGAACGAGTTCGACATCAGGAAAAAAAGGCAGCAAAAACCAGGTAACTTTCATTGTACAGTAAATATATGTTCGTTGTATTATAATGTACTCATTGAATCTGGGTTGACGGTTGGTCATATGTTTATTATACTTAGCCATATGTTTATTATATGTTTGTTCAGAACTTAGGTACATTTGTAGAGCTGGCAAAATATTACCTAACCCGCCAACCCGACCCGAACACAACCCATTAATAATGGGTTGGGTCGAAATTTTCAACTCGTTTAATTAAATGGGTCGACCTGACCTAGGGGTGCTAACGAGCCAGGACGGCTCGCAAACTATTCGGATTCGGCTCGGTCAAAGCTCGGTCAAAGCTCGGCTCGGAGGGGCTCGATTCGAGTTCGGGATCGGCTCGAGACCTTAACGAGCCGAGCCTGAGCCTAATAGAGTTCGGCTCGAAAGCTCGCAAACACGTTCGATAAAATTTACATTACTATTTATATTTTAATTTGTAATCCAACTTAGACCTTAAATAGTACTCCATTAGGCACTAAAGTCCCACATTGGTTAAGAAAACAAGCACCAATCTTATTTTCTTTATAAATAGCTACTACTCCTTACCTCAACTTAGAGTTTGATTTTGTACCTCCTTGGTTGCAAAACAAACTTTATACTCTATTTTCTTCACAAAAGGAATGAAGTATATATATTTTAAAATATTTGATTATTTAATAATTAAACTATTTAATAATTGATTATTTAAATGCACTTAGAGTCTTGTTGTTACAAGGTTGGAAGTTTTTAAATAAAACATGAAGTCCCACATTGAAACTTTAGTGAAGTTAAGAGGGAAACCAAGTTATAAAATAATATGTAGGGTGAGTTTTTTTCTTAAACAAAAGCTGGAGTCCCACATTGAAATTTTAGCAATGCTAAGAGGGAAACCAAGTTATAAAAACATGGGTAGGATGAGTTAAACAAAACATGGAGTCCCACATTGAAAACTTAGCAATGCTAAGAGGGAAACCAAGTTATAAAAGTATGGGTAGGATGAGTTTGTTTTTCTTCAACAAACCATGGAGTCCCACATTGAAATCTTAGTAATGCTAAGAGGGAAACTAAGTTATAAAAGCATATGGTGGGTGAGTGAACAAGCTCACCTACTTTCTTGGGCATACTTGGCCTATATGGTTGGGCCTACCGCCTAAGTGTAGCTTTAGTTATTGACTTGGGCTTACGTGGTTGGGCCTAAGCCCAACTTTTTCGAGCCAAGTTTCGAGCCGAGCCTCGAGCCGAGCTTGGACTTTGTCCTCTCGAGCTCGAGCCGAGCCCAAATATTGGGGGCTCGACGAGCTTCGAGCTCGAGCCGAGCCGATCCTCAATCATTCTCGAGCCGAGCCGAGCCTGGACATGTTCGGTCTCGGTTCGGCTCGTTAACACCCGATTTTTAGGACTGTCCTGACCCAACCCGTTTAATTAAATGGGTTGGGTCAGGTTGAAAATTTCTACCTGATTTAACCCATTTATGGAAACAACCTAAAAATCATAACTCATTTCACAGTTAAAAAAATTGGGCTAGCCCATATAAAAAGTTAAAAAGCAAAAAACCCTAACTCGTTACAGTTAACATTGAACAATTGATTATGGAGTTGTAATGGTGTTGATTTTGAACAACAGTTGGGTTGGGTTGATTTTGTTGATTTTGAACTAGGGGTGTAAGTTATTTGGTTAAAAACCGAAAACCAAACCAAACCAAACCGAATTAGAAATTTGGTTTGGTTTGGACTCAAAAAAAAAAATTTGGTTTTTCGGTTTGGTTCGGTTTTGATTTTGGAAAACCGAAAAAACCAAAAAAACCGAAATATACAAATAGATCATATAGAAATAGGAGTTAATATTCAATTGGTTTGAATCTATTGTTCATATTATCCTTTTCATTCACATCAAACTTCAATTTGGGTTTATGCGCTGTTTTTTGAAAATGATGAAATGACGAAACAATGTTGTTGATATATTCTTTTAAACTATTTGAGGGAGGATCATTCTCACTCCACACCACATGTATTTTATCAGTTCCATGACATGAAGCATAATGAGCAACAGACTGCTTTAAAAGATAACCATAAACATGTATTAGATGTTGGGAATTTTATGTTGTTGGTGACATGCATGCTGCCATTTTCAAGTGGTATTTTGTATGTTGTAACTTGGCAAACTTAAGTCTTGGGTTATTTTTATAGAAAAGTTTGGTTTCATCTTGGTTTGGTTTAATTTCGGTTTGGTTGGGTTTGGTTTGGATTTTTAAATATTTAAAAAATTCGGTTTGGTTTGGTTTTTGGTTTGGTTTGGTTTGGATTGAGTCGAATTCCGGTTAGGATTTGGATTGGAAATTTCAAAACCGAATTTATTTCGGTTTGGTTTGGTTTTGACCTAAAACCAAACCAAAAACCGAACTTACACCCCTATTTTGAACTCTCTGTTGATTTTGAACAATATCTAGCATATGGTTATGTAATGGCTTAATGCTAAGTTATTGCCTACTGTTGCTTTGTAACATAATTTTTGTTGGTTTACTTTTTTTTTTTTCTGGAAAAAACACGAAATGAAATTAAACGGGTCGACCTGAAGGTTGACCCGTTTATCATAAGGTTGGGTTGGGTTGTAATTCCCAACCCGTTTAAGTTAACAGGTCGGGTTGGGTCAAGGGGTTCTCAACCCGCTAACCCGCCAACCCAACCTGATCTTGACCCAACCCGACCCATTGCCAGCCCTATACATTTGTTCATATGTTCATTGTGTGTTTGACACATATTAATAACATGAATTATGCCATATGCTCATTGTCCTATTAGCATATGTTCGCTGAAACACATGTTGGTCAGATTTTCGTTGCATTTCAGTCATATGTTCATTATGTGTTTTTAATATATTCAATAAAATGATATGAATTAATGATGGGTTATAATTATCACATATTTGTCTACAAATGTTTGATATTTATTCAAATGTTCTTTGTATGATTATATGATGTTTATTGTACTATTCACAAGTACAATGTGCACATTTTTAAGCCAATGTTCATTGTATTACTAACATGTATTCACTAAAATCATTTTAGTCACATGCTCGTTATATTTAGTAAAATATTTATTGTGTGTCTGGGAGCATGTTCATTGTATTATTAAAATACGTTCATTGTATGTTTGAAAGATTATGTTCATTGTATTATAAACTTGAAGAATTTTGTTTTAACTACTGCTCCTTTCTTTCTTGTATCAGCTCAATTCAACTAGTTCAGACAACTAATGAAACTAATGATATGTTACGGTGTCGAAATCTCACAAATCAAATCAATCGGGAATAGAAGGAAGCTCAGAAGCAAGAATATATTCTTAATGAACTCAATAGTGTTTAGTTAGCAATAAATGTTCTTTTGTAAGTCCTTGGTGTTCATATGGGACATACTGTATTATTTTGGTTATATTTCTACCTTTGGATACATACTATATTTTGAATTTACAATCTTTTGTAATACTTATTTTTCAATACTTATATATATATTCAATTCAATTGTTCATTATAGATAGTATGTTGTTCATTGCAGAATCATATTTGTACATTACAAAGAATAATAATGACAACATAAATATTCATCACAATGAACATATAAGTAATTTGAAAGAACATTTTGAAGAACTTGGATGAACAAACTAGCAATTTGAATCAATAGTAGGTTGAATAAAGTGAGAAATGAACAATAGTAAATTTAACGGTTTTTTCACCAAATGACCCCGAGTTTTCACGAAATTCACCGGGTACCCTCGCACTTTTGAAAATACACGAGGTACCCCTCAGTTTCAATATAATACACCCAAATGCCCTTAGTGACTAACGACGTTAACCGCCGTTAGTCATTAACCCTAATTAAACCCTAATTAGCCTTAATTAACCTAACTAAACCCTAATTTCTAACCTTACCCTAACCCTAAATCCTAACCCTTACCTAACCATCCCCCACTCTCCCGCCACCTCTTCCACCACCCTCCCAAGTAACTCCCCCTCCCCCACCGTCCCCACCCCAGCCCCAACCCCCCCCCCCCCCCCACCCTAATTCATCCTCCCACCACCCTGCAGCTCCCCCACCCCCACCCTCCCGCAGCTCCCCCTACCCCACGCACCCCCCCCCACCCCCCGCAATGCAACCCTCCCCCACCCCGGCATCTCTCTATCCCGATCTACCTCTCGGGGCGACTCGCCCGAGTCATCAACTCGCTCGCTCGTCGTCCGCAACCAATTAACCCGGCCCATCGCCTTTTTCGCGGAAAATTAATGGGTGGTGGGGGAAGAGGCGTTGCGAGAATCGGCGGGGGTGGGGGAGGGTGCCGAAATCGGGGGGTGGGGGAAGGGGTGCGAAAGCTGCGAGGGGGGGGGAGGGGGGTCATGGGGATGGGGTGGGGGGGGGGGGGGGTGCGAAAGTTGTGGGGGTGGGGGGAGGGGAAGGGTGGGGGAAGGGTGGGGTGGGGGGAGGGGTGGGGGTGGGGGGGGTGGGGGGCGGGGCGGGGGGTGCAGGGGGGTAGGGTGGGGGGAGGAGGTGGTGGTTGGGTGGTAGTGAGGTTAGGGTTAGGGTTTGAAATTTGAGGTTAGGGTTAGGGTAGGGTTAAATGTTAGGTTTAGTTAGGTTAGTTAGGTTAATTAGAGTTAATTAGGGTCTAATAAGGGTTAAAACTAACGGCGTTAACCGCCGTTAGTCACTAAGGGCATGTGGATGTATTATCGTGAAACTGAGGGATACCCCGTGTATTTTCAAAAGTGCGAGGGTACCTCGTGAATAAACCGAAAACTCGGGGGCATTTTGTGAAAAAACCGTAAATTTAAAACATATTTTGAAATTTGATAATCAGCGGTAATTTTAAATTTTGAAAATTCGTAAACCTACTGAATTTTGGAATAAGTCGAAAATGTTCAATCCAAAATTGTAATTGTTCATTCAACAGAAAGAATGTGTTGATTACACTAAAATTTTCATAAATGTTCATTCTGAAATTGCAAATGTTCAATAAACAATAGCGCGTGTTCATTGTACTACAATGTTCATTGGAATAAACTGGATGTTTATTGGTTTGCAACGCACATGGGGTGAAAAAGTTGAGGAAAGATAAATTCAGGTGGGTCCCACAAATGTTCAATGCAAAATTGCAAATGTTCATTGTAATGACAAAACGGTGCCGTTTTCACCCGTGTATACCATTCTCATAGTAGACCCGTGTCTACCATCTAATTTGCGGTTTTTTTCTGGTTGGAGAGACATATATGGGCAAACGAAATGATGTATTGTAGACGATATTTAATCTCATGTCTTGATTAATCAACTAAATTTGTTGACATCTAGAATCATACAGATTATATCAGTATTATAATAATTCTAATTATGGATTATTTTAATATAGTATTAAGGCGTCTTGATGAAATAATTTAGTGACTTCAAATAAGTAATTTAGTTGTTTAAATAAAGAAGTAGAAAATAGATAGAAAGCTAACAAAAGTTAAATTGATTAAACAATTTTTTGGTGGCTTGAGATCAGTTTAGAAATTTGTTCCCTACTATTGGGATTATTAAGAATAATTAATAGTCAGAATTATTATAAGATTACCAACAATAATTGCAATTATTCTTGTAAATTTTTCCATATAGTTGTCGTTTTACACTTTTCTCTTTTAACTCTTTCTACTAACTACATCTCTAGCAAGTTGTAACCACTTTTCATACACTAAAACAAGATATAGTTTAAACTAAGAATTTCATTGATCCTACAACTATTTGTTTGAAAATTATGATAGTTTACAAGAAATTTATCCATTGATCTAGTTAATATTGTAGATTATAATCTCAAAACTAAAGATAAAATGTGATCATATACTTAAACTCACTTCATCGATATTATTGCTTTCCCAATGTTCAGGGTGTTGTCTAAATAACTTGTCTTGGTATAAAGCTTGGATGCGATCGTCTCAAACAATTTTTTCTAAACTATAAATAGAGATAATTAAGTAGAATAAATTAATTATACTAATTTTTAATATACTCTATCCATTTCCTAAAGATCTTTCCATTTTCCATTTAATTCCGTTTTCTAAAAATCTTCCTACTATTACTTTATTCCTTATTTGGTAAAAGTTGGTTTATTTTTCCACACTACCTTACTCCACTTGTTTTTTTTGTATAGATGAGTGACTATGCGCAGTGATGTAGACGTAATTCGATCACGGGTCTTATGTACCATTCCACAAGACTTTACCAACTAAACTAGATGACATTCACGTATTAACTCACTTGTTGCACCTACATAATTTTACACTATGTCACAAGTCACAACCACAATATCTCTCCTATTTAATAAACAAAAAAGACCAACTTTCACACATTCTCTCGTCTTTGTCTTGGTATTTGTTGCTATAGTAAATAGGAAGATTTTAGAAAATGAAGGGTGTAGACTTCATAATTTTAATTTTTTGTGCCATTAGAAATAGTTTGAAAGATATTTCAAAACAAGATTCTCTTACAACATGCTTTTTAATCGATACATCACATTAATTGAGCATACTTAGTGGTCGTTTGGTTGATCATAGGAATTGAAAATTCCCATGAATTTTCAATACACGTGATATAAATTCCTTCATTAAATTCATGGGAATTTAAAAATTTTGTTTGGTAGTGTATAAGGGAAATGGAAATTCATGGGAATTTCTACTTACCTAGGGGGGAGTAGGTTAGTTAATTCTCCCATTTTGTAGGCAATCGAAATTCATGGGAATTTCTACTTCCCCCATTTTTAAAATTTTTTGTCAACCAAACAACTAGCCCATTTCACAATTCCTAGGAATTTGAAATTCCCACGATTTCAATTAGCAACCAAACGACCACTTACCAGTACACAATTTTGACTATTAATATATTTAATTATAAATAATTATAAAACTATAAAAAAAATAGAAAAATATACATTATTAACTCAATAACAATAAAAATAAGAAATTTTATCTTTACATATTGGTAACTAGATAAGGTCAAAGTTCGTATCTTAATAGTGTAAAAAGTTAATATGACGCATTTATTAAAAAATGGAGAAAGTACATTTATCTTTGGTCCTAGATAAGTTGGAGCTAATATAATTACTATTACTTTTTGATCAACTAAATAAAACAAGAGTTTGAAACAGATAGGATGCTTATTATTGTTCTAGCATACAATTATAATTGTAATTATAATTATTTTATATACTATACTACAAATTTATTTCAGATTTATAGTACATACTATTAATATTTACTCACTGGTCTAAAAGCTGATGAACAAAATATTTTGCAAAATAAGAAGTCACTGATGAATTAAGGTGTCTAATTAACAACCAACATAAGCAATTCGCATAAGACCAAAACAAAAACACAAAAAATTTGCAGTGTGTTTACCAACAAATCAGGGAATACTCAAGGGTGGGTCAATCATTAAACACTAGGTAGGACGTACGATTTTGTATAATATAATGGCATTTCAAGAATCAACAAAAATGTCTTTTCTTTCATAAACTAATCAGGCAACTGAGGACGTGAATAATCAATGATTTTAGTTGCAAAGTCCCACTTAAACACAATTAGTAGGTAGTACTTGTGATTTCATAAACAATTAAATCCACGCCCAACTCCGACAATAAGGGTGCTGAAAAGTTCCGCTGTTCTGATAAAAGTTAGGCACTACCAAAGGCAAATTTTGTGCCCTTGAATGTTGAATCTACAGCGCAAACCGACCCTCCATAATTGGGTCAATAATAAAGAACGTCAGCTAATTAAGGTGGGTCTAACTTGCGGAGTGAGTGCTACTCCAAATTCTTACGGTAATTTGAAATAATAGTAAATTACTATGACATTTTGTGTACTTTTGAAAAACATTCTGGTAGAGAGTGAGGGATAGCTCAGTTGGTTTGAGCTCCCCTCCCGGTTCTAGGAGATCCTGAGATCGATTCTCATCGCTTGCCCTTGTGGCTCTCTAAACACCGAAAAGCATTCTGGTAATTCATCGTAAAATAAGGGAATTTTTGGAAAGTTTGATTATCTTTCATTTCCTAAAAATCACAAAATGTCATTGGCGATATTTGGTAAATGGCTTTTTGCTTTTGGGTTTTCAATTTGGTCAAACAGCCAAAAAAAGTGTTTAGTTATTGGCTTTTTGGTTGGCTGAAAAGCGAGGTATGATAAAACGATAATAGTTAGTGGGCACGCTGCCCATTAACATCAATTTTTTATTTTCTTTTTCAAAAAGTTATCTTTTTACAAAAAAAGAACCTTTTTGTTAAAACAAAATTATAAAAAGACTACTTTTTTGTCAAAAAGTAAACATGTGATCTCTGCCATAAAGCAAAAAGTTGCATTGATTTGCGTGTCCCGTTCAACTTTTCCCCCAAAAAGTACAATTGGTTATTGATAAAAACCCCTGTTTGTGTGATTCGAACCTTGGTTATTGTTAAATCAACCTGTGTTTGTGTGTTTGAAACCCTTGTTGTTGTTAAATCAACCATTGTTTGTGTATGTAAATATGCGAAATTATACAATTAGGGCCTGTTCTTTTCGGCATAAAACAACTGAACTGAACTGAACTGAATTGAACTGAACTGAACTGAATTAAATTATAACTAATAGTAATGATAAAAATTTAGGAACTGAACTGAACTGAATTGAACTGAACTGAACTGAATTGAACTGGAACTGAACTGAATTGAACTGAACTGAACTGAACTGATTGCAACTGAACTGAACTAAACTGAACTAAACTGAAAATAAGCTGGGGAGAACAAGCCCTTACCCCCGTTAGCGGGCAAAGGTACCCTCTAACTATTAGCGTTTGGCTTCTAAGCCAAAATGAAAAAGTTGCCTGGAGCAGCTTTTTGGATTGACTTTTGGCTTGTTGGTCCACAAACTCTCTAATAAACAACCAACAACCATGACTAATTTTACCAAACACTTTTACAAACAGCCAACTTAAAAAACCAATACATACATCCAATGCTTCCAGCCAGTTAAACGAGCCAACTAAACCAGCCAACAACAGATCGTCAAACAATCTCATTGTTATTTGCACACTTTACATATCGTAGTGATATGTTATAATAGTTCCTTAACTCCATAAATCATGATATATCCAAGTAACTACATAGGAGATAAATCTTAGTATCACAAGTATTAATGCAATTTTATTTTATAGATATGTCAATAAAATACCAAGCTTAATTGCTTGGTCTAGTTGGTCGAATCCTCTCCATCGTTACCTTTATCCCTTACTCTCAAGTGTCTGGCCCGCAAATACAAGACTAAGAACACCGTGCAGGTTAAGGTCTAGACTGGGTCCTTCTCCTTACCATAAAAAAAAATTGTCAATAAAATTAAAAAGGATCGTGAAATTGCAAGAAAGAACTTTTGTATGAAAATGCTTCACAGGTGTACACGATCCATATGGACATAAAACCCATTAATGATAGGCTAAACAAAATATGTTCGAGATACCTATTATACCCTTTCGGCTGTTCCTTTACTTGTTTTAATATAATTAGTTTGTCTTTTATGTGCGTGGCCATAAGATTATTAACGGTGCAGCCACCCGTATAAGATAACTTTGAGGCAATCAAGATTGTAGGATAAGTTGCCTAAGGGTAATCCAATCCTTCTAACCACGATCTTTCCAATTATTAGCCTTGTTTCCTAGCTAGCTAATTTACTTAATTTAGAGCTAGTCTTGCGTGGACATGATCCACATTAATTAATATTAATGTGGACCAAAGTCATCCGTGTGACATAGTGACCCCTTTTTTTTTTCATATAGTCACCTTTTACAATCTAGAGTTACGTACACTAATATACCATTATATAACATAGTGTCAATTTTTTTCCCATACAATCACCCTTTTTTACATTAGTTTATTATGATAAAAGTTACACTTTATAATATAGTAACCTTTTTTACTCACAAAGTAAGTCACTCTTTTCAATCTTTAGCTACATCTCTTTTCGTTTGGCTCACTATTTTTAGCCTCCAAGAAACGGAATCAATTACCGATTACCTTTCTTTTCATTTCATTTAACCCCTCATCAATCGAAACCATTACTTGTCGACCACTCGCACGACTCCCTCGACGCTCACACCCTTTGCTCGCACACAACACACACCGTACAACCTCGCACAGATGCTCGCAGCCTCGACTTGCCTCGACCGCACACACACGCAGCCTCGCACAGCCCACTCGAAGACTGACGAAACTCATGGGAGGGGAGAAGAAGAGTGACGAGGGAGAAGAAGAGTGGAACGCAGGAGGAGAAGAGGAGGAGAGAGAAAATCTTTGAGGGAGGAGATGAAAGAAACGACTGATTAGAACTTAGGGTTTTGCTTTTCTTTTTCTTTTTTTTCTTCTCTCCTATTTATAGCATGAGAAACCTTGGTTTAATAGGATTTGTTTCCAAATCAAATTCCTATTTCTTATTTTATTTATTTGGAAAAAAAACAGAACCAAATTAAAATATAATTAGGTACAAAAGTAGGTTGTATAGTTAAATCATAACGGTAGGTTTACTCAAAGTATATGTTTATGTAAATAATATTAAAAATACTTTCAACTTTATTCTTTATATTTTCTTATTTATAAAACTAACTCTCAAAAATACGGAGTATTACAAGCGACCCCGCTCCCGACCCCCGCATGAGACCCACGGCGCCCCCCCCGCCCCTATTTCCACACCCTCCCCCACCCCACCGATTTCCGCAAGGATAGATGGCTCGAGCCTCGCGTCTGGCCGTTGTAGACCACGGTGAGTAGGACGACGAAAAACACCACTAAAATGGACGGGGGTGGGAGGAGGGTGCGAAAATTGACGGGGGTGGGGGAGGGTGCGGAAATCGGCGGACGTGGAGGAGGGGTGGGGGGCGCTGTGGGTCTGTGGGGGTGGGGCCGTGGGGGGGAAGGGTAGGGGGGCTGCGTGGGGGCGGGGTTGCGCGGGGGGTGGGGGGGGGTGGGGGGGGGGCTGTTGGGGTGGTGGGAGGGTGGGGGGAGGGAGTGGTGGACTCGGTGGTTAGGGTTAGGGGTAGGGTTTAGGGTTAGGGTTAGGGGTTGGGTTTAGGGTTAGGGTTAGGGGTAGGGTTAAGGGTTAAGGTTAGGGGTAGGGGTTAGGGGTAGGGGTTAGGGTTAGAGGTAGGGGTTAAGATTAGGGTTATGATTAGGGGTTAATTAGGGTTTAAAATAGAAAATTAAGGTTAATGACTAACGGAGTTAACCGCCGTTAGTCATTAAAGGCATTTGGGTGTATTATCAAGAAACTCGGGGGTACCAGGTGTATTTTGAAAAGTGCAAGGGTACCTCGTGAATTTTCTGAAAACTCGGAGGTACTTGGTGAAAAACCGTTGTTATTAAGATGCTATAGCTTCAAGCACGCACATACTTATTTGTTGACTGGAAGGACAACATGCATGTCTTCTTATAGCAATTTCACTTCTTAATTTCTTATCCTTTCATACATAACAACTTTACATGTGCGTTACTTTCATCATGAAAATCCAAACATCAACATCTTATGGATTAAGTTAACCCTTTATAGTGAGAACCGTGAGAAACTGAGAACCGCTCATTTTTGCTCATAATACGTTTTGCTCATTTTATGTTTTTGCTCATTTAACGTTTTTATGCTCATTTCGCAACGTTTTTGCTCATTTTACGTTTTGCTTATTTAACGTTTTTATGCTCATTCTTTGTTTTACTCATTTTACATTTTTGTTCATTTTACTTTTTTGCTCATTTAATGTTTTCTACTCATTTTATGCTTTTGGTCATTTTATGAAGTTTTTGCTCATTTTAAGTGGTTCTCACGGTTTTCACCATAAGAGGGTTCTCATTACACTAGTAGAAAAACGCTAATTTGTATACCCTGATTTGCGTCGAACATATAAAAAAACTGATGTAGATAGTTGGGCGCAGCTCATTTGCGTCGGTTTGGATGAGAAGCCGACGCAAATTATTTAACTATGAACGTCGGATAGGGTTACCTTCGACGCAAATTACTACGAGAGAACCATTTGCATCGGATATAGGGTTACCTTCGACACAAATTAGGAGAACAATAAGCTTTTGGATCCAACAACTTGCGTCGGTTAATAGGATGGGTCCGATGCAAATCGTGGGCCCATGCCACTTTCCCCTTTTTATATTTTGGAGTTTGTACCTCAAACCCCAACCTCCTCTCACCAACATTTCTAGCGCCTTCCTCACACCAACATTTCTAACTCCTCTCTCTCTTCCTATTCCTCTTCGATCTACGGCATCTCTAATGTCATTCTCGCACCATTCCTCCTCTTAAACAGAATAAACGCGTTACGTAGCGTATGAGCCGTCGATTTCCCGGAGATTTTACAATATTCGATCTCACCCGAACTGTGAACGAAGATCGTAATCCTCTTTCTCACTCTTCCCAGTGTTTGTCACTGAAACTAAGGCGAAGAGCGACTAGAAAGAAAGAGTTGACGATGAAGATTGAAGAAGACATCGGAACTCAACGATTATATTTCATGTTTTTCCTCCAAATTGTATTGTTAATCGCTTCAGATTTGAATTTTTTTATCTATATATTTCAAGTAGTAATTTTAAATTTTTTTCTCATAATTTAGTGTAAAGTGATTCCTTTAATGGTTGGATATGAATTTTTAGGGTTTTTTGTATTAGATCTGATTTTGTTTTGTTGGTTTTTATTTTTTAATTTTGTTTATCTTCGATTCATTTTAGTGACATGAATTTATAGGATTTTTTTGTATTAGATCTGATTTTGTTTTTTGGGTTCTATTTTTATATTTCGTTTTGTACTTCGATTCATTTCAGTGACTAGAGTTGTTGCTTGTTGATCTGAATGGAATTGTTTTAAACTGTATAATAATTAAGTTCCTTAATACCTCTTCTCTTCATCAGTGGGAGTGTGAAAAAAGAACCAAATGCAAACGCAGTGGGAGTGGGAAAAATAATGATAAAATCTGATTTTTTGTTGGGTTCTATTTTAATATACTTCGATTCACCATCAGCGGGAGTGTGAAAACAGCTTAGAGACGTGCTAAAGCCATGAGTTTTAATGCTATTTGCGTCGGATTTAGTCCCTTAACCGACGCAAATCCCCATCCTTTTGCGTCACATGATGTTCTCAAATCGACCAAATCCCCCCACTATATAGCATGCAAGAGTCAGTTTGGGACTATTTGCGTCGGGAAATGCCCTACATCCGACGCAAATGGCACGACAATTGCGTCGAATGCGCATCTGACGCAAATTACATTTGGGCAATCTGTGTCAAGACCTGTAGCGTCGGACCCAATCCGACGCAAATAATGGGTCGAGGATCCGATGCAAATCGCCATTTCTGTAATCTGTACTACTGTTATATATATATTCCATACCGGTCCACATGCCCAGAGGACGCCAAGGGGATCGTCTACCCTCATGATGACCCTTTGGTAGTAATCCACCTGCCCTATGGATCCTCTGTAATCTGTAATCTGCCCAAAAGTATCAAAAGAGGATAGAATTGTATTCAACCATTAGGAGCAGTGTCCTACCTAGCTTGGGACACTGCGGGCTCCTATAAATACCCCACGATCTGAGTCATAAGGTACGTTCACATATACTAATATAATCTACTTGAGATATACCGGTCATTACCCTTTACTGACTTAGGCATCGGAGGGGCGTTCCTCGAATCAACCCCCGAGGTTAGTTCACGTGTTCAGTCTTGCAGGATATCAAACCGGCATACGTGAGTGCAGGATACCGGTTCACCCCAACAACCATTTATTCCATACCGGAACAAATGGCGTTAGAAGGAGGGGTGAACTATACCTTTAGTCTTAAGCCACGATCTTGCCAGCTACCTGCCCTATGGATCCTAAGCAAACTTTTGGGATGCCGAAAACGGACGAAAACAACAATCCTCTGGAGGATGTACCACCCGGCTTCAGGACCCCGCAACCGGTGGTTGGATCCTCTAAGCCACAAGCTAATAAGGGTAAGAGGGCTGCTGAAATCCCTCAACCCAATATATTTGAAGCACTGCAATACATGTTCAGCCCTGAACAACTTAAGAGCGCTGCTGAGGTTTTTCAACCCATGGCGAGTCAGACTCCACCGGCCGGTCGTGCTAGCAAGCGTACCCTGAATAGGCCACACAGTCCTGTTAGGAAGATTCGATCTCTCCTTAGTGGCCGACAGGGTGAACAAAGCCGGCATGATCTGGATCAGGAGGAGAATTCTAAGACCGCCATAGAACCTGTGGGGGATGAGGCAGAAGAGGATCAACCTGATACTGAGATCCAGCAATCATCCCAGCCAAGGAGAGAAAGCGAACATGTTCGGCGTCGAGCACCGGTATCTCTTCGCACTTCCCCTTTCTCGACTACCATACTCCAAGAGCCCATGGAGAAAATCAAAATGGCGACATGCAAGTATGACGGCAAAACAGATCATGAGGACCACATATCTGCTTATGAAGGACACATGCTGCTGTACACCGACACTGACTCTGTTTCGTGTAAAGTGTTCCCTTCCACTTTATCCGGCCTGGCACAGACTTGGTTCAAAAGCATCCCGCCGACAACTGTTTATGAGTTCCGGCAACTCACAGCCATGTTTACCACGCACTTCATCAGCAATAAGCGGCGGGAGAAAACGACGGGTGAACTGATGTCCATTAAGCAGGGGGAGAGGGAAAGCCTGAGGGATTATATCGGCCGCTTTAACTCTGAATCCATTACCATCCCAAGCTTGCAGCAAGAGGGCGCAGTCTTAGCACTGATGACTGGCTTAAAGGAAGGCACCGCTTTTAGGAGCTATATGGGCCGCAAAAAGTTGACCAGCCTAACTGAAGTCCTCGGTAAGGTCAATGAGTTCATCCGAGGAGAAGAGTTTGACAAGGAGATGGCAAGGAAAAAGAGAAGGAGAAAGAGAAGGATAAAGACAAGGAGACAGCTCCGGAAGGCGAGAAGAAAGTAACTCGGTAAAGAAGGGCCAGGAAAGAAGGCCAGAACCACAACTACACTCCCTTAAGGGTTTCCAGAGCCGAAATCTATGAGATGCACAAGAAAGACGACAAGTGGCAGCGACCGAGAAAGATGTACTACAAAGGTCGCGATAAATTGAAGTGGTGTGATTTCCACAGAGATTACGGCCATGTCACGGATGACTGTAAGGATCTGATGGATGGGATCGAGGACTTGATACGGAGAGGCTACTTCAAGCAATATCAAGCTCAAACTGACCGCGAGAGATCACCCAGAGAAGATGACGGCAAGAGAAAGTCGGTAAAAGAGAGAATCACTAAGATACACGTCATCTCAGGAGGACCTGTTCACGGTGGTAGCATACATGGAGCCAAAGCCAGCTTAAAGGAAGTCAGGCACCAGGTGAACTACCATAATACCGGAAGTTGGTCGGCACCTCCTCATATGCCGTCAGTGGCGTTCACGACAGAGGACGTCAAGGGGATCATCTACCCTCATGATGACCCTTTGGTAGTATCTCTGCAGATCTCAAACGCGATGGTCCATCGTATCCTGGTTGATGGCGGCAGTTCCGCCAATATTCAGTTCATGCCAACGTTCGAGAAGATGGGTTTAGGAAAGTCATGTTTAAAATCGGTCTCATATCCAGTGATCGGCTTCACGGGGGAATCTGTTGTCCCTGAAGGCACCATTAGGTTACCGGTTAAGTTGGGGGAGGGGTCCCAGTCCAGAGATCTCATGGAGGAATTCTTGGTTGTCGATGTACCGGAAGCTTACAACGCCATCATAGGGAGACCGCTGATTCACGATGCTCAAGCCGTGGTATATACATACCACCTAATGATGATTTATACATTGAACAGTGGAACGCCAGAGAAGTTAAAAGGAAATCAAGAGTCAGCCAGAGCATGCTACTTAACGGCTCTCAAGTCCTTATCCCACAAGCGACCGGCAGAAACTCCGCCATCAGAAAGAAAAAGGCGCAGAGCGGAGAATAAAGCTAACAAAGATGTGTCCATGGAAAATTTTGAGGGAAGGCCGGCAGACTTGCCGAGACCTAGCCCTGAAGGAGAAACAGAGGAGGTAAGCCTGGAAGAGGACAGGCCAGAAAGAACAGTTAAAATTGGGGCCGACTTGGGGGAAAACGACAAAGTAAACTTGATAAGTTTGCTCAGAAGCAATACTGATGTCTTCGCGTTCTTGGCAGATGAGATGCCGGGCATTGATCCCGCATTTATGGTCCACCGGTTAAATGTCAACGAGGATGTGTGACCGGTAAAGCAAAAGAAGAGAAACTTCTCAGCCGAGAAGAATTGTGCAATTAAGGAAGAGGTAGATAAACTGCTCGCGGCAGATTTCATCGAACCTTGCGACTACCCAGAGTGGCTAGCAAATGTTGTGATGGTCAAGAAGGCCAATGGGTCATAGCGGATGTGCGTCAATTTCACGGACTTAAACAAGGCATGCCCCAAGGATTGCTACCCACTGCTAAGAATTGACCAGCTAGTCCACTCAACTAGCGGTCATGCACTGCTAAGTTTCATGGATGCTTTCTCAGGCTATCATCAGATCAGCCTCCTTGAATCTGACAGGAACAAAGCCGTATTCATCACAGATGCCGGCGTTTATGCATACAAGGCCATGCCATTCGGATTGAAAAACGCAAGGGGGACCTACCAGAAGCTGGTAGATAAGATATTCGCGGCACAGAAGGGCCGGAATATGGAGGTTCATGTGGACGATAGCATAATCAAGAGCATTATAGAGGAAGCTCACAATAGCGACCCGGAAGAGACCTTTTACAACTTTCGAGTATCGGATGAAGGTGAACCCTAAGAAATGTGTATTTGGGGTAAGATCCCAGGCAAGTTCCTAGGTTTCATGGTAAGTGAAAGGGGATCGATGCAAACCCTAACAAGATCGGGGCAATAAGTGAACTCTGAGGAGCCAAAGAACATCCGGGATATTCAAAAACTTACCTAGCGAATGACGACCTTAACCAGTTCGTCTCTAAGTCAGTGAAAAGCTTTACCGTTCTTCAAAATCCTTAGGGGGAATAAGAAGTTTGAATTGGGGGATGAGCAAAGACAGGCATTCCAGTAGTCAAAGAGCACTTCAAGAAGCTACGAACTATTACCAGGCCGGAAATGGGGGATAAGCTCCAGTGTATGTATCGGTTTCGGTAAAGGCAGTAACGCCGGCTTTGCTAAGTTGAAAAGGACAAACAACAACATCCCATCTATTTTGTAAGCCAGTATGCTTGGCGAGCGGAAGCGAAGATATGAGTTATTGGAGAAGATGACATACGCCATGGCGATAGGAGCCAGAAAACTCGGGCCCTACTTCGACTTCCACACCATCCAGGTACTCACCCAATCAACCGCTCGAGAAGGCACTCTACCAAGCCCGGACACAACCCGTTAGGGTACACTCAGTGGGCAATCGAATTGTCGAGTTCAACATAGAATACAGGCCACGTACGCATCGAGGCCCAAGCTCTGAGCCGACTTCATAGTCGAGACCACTTATGAGGAGTACCGAGGAGCCCTACGGTACTTGGCGGATATCTATAGGCGGCTCCGCGGCCCAAACGGGGGCGGGCCGGGCCGGGCCGGGCGGGGGAGAGCATGACCTCCCCGAAGGGGACCTTTGCCTTTGAATATGCGGTCCGTTTGGGTTCAAAGCTTCAAACAATGAAGCCGAATATGAGGCGACTATTGTCGGGATCAATCCGAGTATCGCGGTGAGGCTAAGAAAGTTAAAATGACAACGGACTCCCCTCAATATCAAGTCGGATAAAAGGCACCTACGAGAGCTAGAGAACGGTAATGCGAAATACCTAAGCAAGGTAAAGCGGATAACACGGCGGACTGAGTTTCGAGGTAGTCCTAGTTCCGCGAACGAGAGAATAGGTGCGGAACGCCTTGTCAACAAGACAAGCTCAAGCACAACTTATACGAAGCGTAGTGTCATGATCGAGATATCGTTGGGAAAGAAGCATCGACACACGCAAGCGGAGGTTAACAATCCCGGTCGGGGAAGGAATGGTATGATGAGATAATGGCATACAAACTGATGGATAGTTTACTTAGGAAGATAAGATGGCGGCAAAGAAGATAAAAAAGGAAGCCATGTGGTTTATGCATCTTTCAAGGACAGTTGTAGACAAGAAAGGTCTCTCACTCCCGCTCCTAAGGTGCGTAACGGCCCCACGAGGCCACAAAGATCATTGAGGAAATACACGAAGGAGTATGTGGGAACCACATCGGAGGAAAGACCCTAGCAGGCAGCCCTAGGGCCGATTTCTCTTGGCCGACAATGTTGGCGAGATGCAACGACACTTACGTTAAAAGATGCGACAAGTGCCGAGGTTTTGCTCCTGTCATCCACCAATCGTCAAATGATGCCGGCCTATCCCGAATACAATCCTACCCGAGGTTACCAATTTGACGAATATTGGTGTAAACTATGTCAATGGCGGCCCAAAAGTTTGCTTAGGATCCATAGGGCGGGTGGCTTACTCAAAAAAATATATATATATATATATATATATATATATATATATATATATATATATATATATATATATATATATATATTGATATATATATTGTTGATATTGATACAATTCATAATTTTGATGTGTGGATTATCGTGTCGGTAAATGTAGCCTTCTTCGAAAATATTGCTTGTTAATGATTTTTTTTTGCAAGAATTCATGTCATACTTGAGTCTAACTGATTTATTGAATAGTTCGTTTTATCATATAATGCAATTGTTTAGGGCTAATAATGAGCATAGTTTTTATTTTTTATGAGCTATTTTAGCTCAACTCAAGATTTATTGTATCTAGGCATATAGGAAATTGCGTCTACATGAGATAATTAAACGTGTATTTGTATGCTCTAAAGGATTATTGTATTTCAATTGGAGTCTCGAACATGTCTTTTAGAGGAAGACTTATCATCCACATTGGATTTTATGAAGGGACAAATAAATAGGAAGAATCCTAGGGAATTATCCAATATATATAGGTTTTCCCTGATTCCAAGCATTGGTCGTGAAGCAAAAAAGAATTTGGGGGGTGAGGATAGAAGATCAAGTTATGAAATAAGATTTGCCCAATCGTAAAGTTTACTTGATTTAGTTGACAGTTTATTGGTTGTGTTAGTGTTAATAAGAACAAAAGAACGTTATACTTATGATATGATACATGAACATCAAATATTTGGTGCTTTCTAAGTAATACCTTTAACCTTTACAACATCACATAATGCAAAACCATATATTGCAGCATTCTTGTGATTAATGCTGGGTGTACAATGTTTGGTGGAGTCCACATGACATGATCATATGATGGCTCACCAAAAGGAAAATGAACCCAAAAGAATTATAAGCATCTCTTGTGTATCTCATACTCACAGGCCAGAGGCAGAGTCCCTCTATCTCATGCAAATTGAATATAAATATCATTTTCTTAGAGTAATATGAATATCATTTAGAATAATCAAATGATCATTATTTTGGCAGTCAGCTTTTAACTAATGTTTTTTTATTAAATTTATAGAATTTGGGTCCTTAACTGCAAAAAAAAATTGTGGGATATTTGTAATTATTACCACTCTACAACTTTGTTATTAATCCTTCTTTTTCAAAAAAAAAAAAACTATTATCGTCCACCTTTATACAGATTAAAATAATTCAGGTAGCATATAAAAATATAATATCAAAAATATCAGCCAAGAAGGGCCAGTATTATGACCAATCCCCTTCCATCCAGTTTCATTTACAAGCTGATGCACAATATTCAATGCACTAATTGCATATAATGATCATTAATATGTATTATTAGGAGTATTTTTTTTGGGCCCCCACCAAAAGACCCCCCTTAAGTAAGAAGAGACTAACCTGGACTGAAGACCTCTCGCAGTCAGCCCATTCTGCGGTTCAATGCTTGAGAGTAGGGGGATATAAGAGAATCCCTACTCCCAAGCAAATAAGTAGTAGAGTTCGAATTTGTGACCCTCAAAGTCAGCGCGAGCTTCCCACCACCTCCAATAAGCAAGCTTGGTTAAATATTATTAGGAGTATGTAGTATTAATATTATTAAAGTTGGTATATATACAAAAAATACTCATTAACATAAATCTAACAACAATACACACGTGATTGTGTTGATTAAATTCTTTCTTATATGGAGTATAAAAGCTAATTATAAACAGATACGACCAATGTTTTGACGGTCAAAGAACACACAAACACTTGTACTCCCTCTGTTTTTTTAGATGTAACATTGGACTTTTCACATTTGTCGAGGCACAACTTTGACCGATAATATCTCTAATTGTATAAAAGTAAAAATTATAAAAAATATATATTTGGAAAGTGTATACCGTGACGAATCAAACAAGATCTCACATGACTACAGTTTTTCTTATGTATACATAACAATTAATGGTCAAAATGTATTGGATGAATAGTGCCCAAAGTCAATATGTTACATCTAAAAAAACGGAGGGAGTATAAAAAACTGAAGTAGTAACCTAACCCAATTAAGGAAAACAAAGAGAGATTTGGGTGGTAGGATCCTTAAATTAGCATCTAAAATATGATGAGAATAAACTTTACAACTTCCAAATTTTGCCAAAATGGGGATTGCCGACCTAGTTTTGAGTTCAGTGTCTGAAAGTGAAGAGTGTGAATGACCAATTGAATGAGATGGTTTCAAGGGGTAGGTCTTGTCAATAGTGAGGTACCATTTTAGGGATACAAGGATGGACCACAAATTTTGTACCCTTGTGGATTAACTGGCATGTGCAGCTTGTGTACGATAGAGACCAATTTCCATTTCACAATTATGGTTTTGGCACCCATGTTAACTACATGCTAGCCTAAAAACCCCATAAATGTTAATAACAATTACCTTTGAAAGTGAACCTTTCATCTTTACAAAAACATGTCTGGAAATCAACCCATATGGGTTGTTTGTATATCTCATCAAAGAGGGATATTATTTCATGTGCTCCCTTTCTTTATTTCCCCCCTTACAACTTGTTTGGTTCATTTTTACTAAAGGAAAGGAAGAGAAGAAAAAGGAAGGGAAGAGAAGAGAAAAGAATGGAAGAGAGAGGAAAAAAAACCCAAACTTCTTAGGTTTGGTTTAAATTTTCTCTTTCCTTCCAAATTCCCCCACTTTTGGGGGAAAGAAAAGTGAAATTTTATTAAAGAGTATTTCCTTCCAATTCCTTCCATTTTCTTTCACTAAAAATTTATTTTTTGAACCAAACATTGGAAACTAACAAATTTCTTTGCATTTTCTTCCTTTTCCTTCCAAATTCTTTCTACCAAACAAGCTGTTAAACACCCTCAATTCAAATGTTCTATTTATTAGATAAATATGCTATACTCACTCAAGCCTCAAGGTAATCATATTGCATAGTCATATTAACTAACATGCTATACGAGTTATTGAGTTATATATGGCCTTATGAGTGATGACACATGCAAATTAAGAATGGGATTAATAAACATGCTTTCACTCACTACGAGATCATATTAAAGATGCTTCTAATATCCTTTTCTTATTTAAAATAATTACCTACAAATTGAAAGTAAAAAAAAATTCTTAACTTTGCTAGTGTTTTACAAACTAAGTAGTTTAGGGTGTCCAGTGGCGTATCCAGGATTTCACCCACGTGGGTTCGGAATTAAAGAGACGTTAAACAAAACAAAAAGATCAATTTAAATTGCTTAAAAATAAAATACATCAATTCAAGTTCGGAATTACAACCGATAAATACGAGAATAACTTCTAAATTACAAAAAAAAACTAAAAACATCACGAGTTTCATATTTTGAAAGCATTCTAATACATCATCATCACTAACTCGAAAAAAGATCCCCAAGAAATGTGACTAAACTATCATTCAATAGTTGATCACCCATGCTATACGCAACTTGTTCTTCACATAAGTCATGAGGAAAACACTCTTTCCACACTTGCCGCGCCACGAAGGATCAATACTAGTCTCACAAGCAAGTAAACTTGTTGATAAGAAATATGCTTACCCGTTTCAACAAGCTTCATAGAAAGTTCATTAATATCTTTCAAGTTTTCAAACCTTGCATCTTTCCGCATATCATCATAAAAGAACTCAAGTTCATGTCGAAGCCTTGTCATATCATTACTTGGAAACTCTTTGATAAAATTCGGCAAGTCTAACCAACTTTTGAGTATCAAATGCCAAATGAATTAACGGGATTCAAGCATGCCATACAAATAAGCAACTCCATATTTTCTTCATCAAACCTATTATTAAGCTCTAAGTTGCAAATCAATGACACTTAAAAACATTTCAACCCGAAAGCGATGCAAATTGGTAACTTTGGCAAAGAAGCGTTTCGATCTTCCCAGGAACATACAAATCATCCATATTAGGAACTTCAATATCATGTTTAGCACAAAAAGTTACTATATTGCAAAAGTTATCCCATCCATGGTCCCTCAACTTTTCATCCTTCATTCACAAATTACTTAAATTTAAACAACTTTCTTGGCAATTGACAATTTCACATCACCAAATTATACTCTAAATGAATTTCAATTCATCCAAGCATGAATCATTCCAATAATTTCAATTCAATTCATCCAAGCATGAACCATGAAGCATTCCAATAATTTCAATATAATTCATCCAAACATTTTGCAAATACTAAATAACCATCTATGATTGATCTATCCAATTCAAACATTACTAGATTACTAAATGAATTGGTAAATAACTAAATGAAAGAAAAAATTGCAAACATTACTAGATTACTAAATGAATTGGTAAATAACTAAATGAAAGGAAAAAATTAGTCACTTACTTCAACAAATTCGAGTGAGAGGCTAGAGGAAACGAAGGCAAGAGGTCGGAGGAGAGATGCGATGTCGCTACTCGCGCGCCGTCAAGTCGCCACGCCACCGTGCCAACGCCCAACCCGCGCTCGTCGGAAGTCCGCCGTGACTCGCCGGAAGTCGCCGTCGAAGGCGAGCAGGGACGGAGCGGAGCTCGGTTCCTTGTTTCGATTGAGAAACAAAAACAAACCCTAGGTTTGTGAAATGTTGCAGTGTCTGTGTCGAAGAGAGGAGAGAGAAACTGGGTCTATTATTGGGGGGAATTGGGGAAAAGAAATAAGATTCAAACAAAAAAAAAAAAGGGATGAGAAGGCTCGAACTCATGTCTCAGGACGCGGGGGGTTAGCAATCAGGACGCGGACCACTGAGCTATGGCTCTCCTAACGTATCTATTGCGCGCTTCCTTGTATTTAACTTGTTTTTTTTTTTTTTTTCAGATTTTTCAGATTTTTTCCTTGTTTTTTTTCCAAATTTTTGTGGGTTCAGCTGAACCCACTGAACCCACGCTAGATCCGCCCCTGAGGGTGTCCTTCCTAATTGGTTTGTCTTTCTACCTAACTAGCTAGTTTGTAGGTTGTAATTTGAACGATAGTTCAACTAACATACACCTTACTTGGCTTTCTGGAAAAAAAATATCACTCTTGGCTTATCTATTCTACCTTAATATGAAAGCTGGTTAACAGATGATGATTTTAACCAAAAAAAAAAGAACCAACCTTAAGTGAGTGGTATTTTCCCTTAGCCACCCTTACCTAAAGAAATAGAAATATGGCACTCACATTTTAAAATTTTCAGTTACGGGAATGAAAAAAGAGTCCTCTCTTAGGATGGATTTTGATTATTAATCCTAATTAAAAAAACATGGTAAGAGTTACAACTCTTAGATTAACAGTAATAAAAGATCTACGACAAGCAAAAACCCTACTTTATTAGATTGGACTATGTGCATGTACACCCTTGGGGCCTTGACTGTCAAGGTATGAGCTTAGTTAGGCTAAATCCTATTTATATATATATATATATAAACTTAAACCTAATGAACCAAAGAATTGAACAACAATATTACATATAATTTTGATATATGCAATCCTGAAGCCTAATGACAATCAATAAGAGCAGCAGCAGCGCAGACGAAGCGGAGAAGAGAGCGAAGGAAAGAGGGGAAGAAAACTCCGGCGAGCAAGGGGTGATGGGGCAGCAGCTCAGGGGAGGAGAGCGAAGAAAAGAGGGGAGCTGGGTGTCGGTGCGGCATTGGCGAGATGAAGAGAGAAAGGTGACGGAGTGAATGAGAGAGAGAAGGGTGAGGGTGTTTGGGTTTGGGGGTTTTTTTTTTTCACAGGAGAGAGAAAGAGTTTAAGGGTGATGTTGTGTGAGAGAATGAGAGGTGAGGCTGGGAAGGCGGCGGCAAGGGTGGCTCTGCCCTGTTTTCCGGCCTGATGCGGCGGCTTCTTGTGCGAAGGAGAGGGCGAGGGTGGAGGAGAGAGAATGAGGGTGATCTTTGGAGGTTGGAGTCGAGCCGGGAGGTAGGGGGTCGAGCCGGGAGGTTTTCGACTAACCGATGTAGAGGAGGAGAAGTGAAAGAGGGAGAAAAGGTGGGTGGGTCTCGCATTTTAAAAAAAATCAACCTTCTTAACCGATTTTAAGTAAATGAGGACCTATAAAAATCACAAACCGTTAAACATGGGACTCGCGAGGGAATAACCTATAATTGAGACTTATAAAAGAAAATGGGGAATAGTTGAGCTCTTTCTTGTGAATTTTTCCTATAATATAAAACAATCTTGAAACTAGTGGATGAAGCCACAAGATTGGTTCTATATCCTATCAATACTCTTGTTACTACCATTTTTAGATGCCCAATAACATTTATTATGGTACATTGTATTAGACCTCAAAAGGTTTAATTTCGTCTTAACATGAAAGCCCAACAAGAGCATGAAGCCCAGTGGACAATGTCAACACAAGTCAAAGTCAATAGGAGAAGATTGCCAAGACTATCAGGAGATGAAAGTCAAGAATGATAAGCGTGCAGGTAGTTAAAGAGCAATCATCAGACGGATTCACATAAGAAAGAACGTTCAAGGCCACAGTTATTCAGCGCCAGAAGACGGTTGAGATTTGAATAAAAAATGATTCAAATGTTTTCCCTCCAAGCAAGCACGGAAGTTACGCATCATACTTCTCTATAAATAGAAGAACGATCATCAAGCAAAAAAACAACAACACATAAAACAACTTGCAATTACTCTTTTCTTTGCGTAGCCTAGCTCTAGCCTAGCCAACCCCCTTATGGGGTTATAGTTTAGTCCTTAGACGTTAAACATGTTCTGGCGACGAGTCCTGTAATTCTCCGATTGAAGCAAGGAACCATGGAGGTAACTCCCTTCGTGTCTTCCCTTTACTTGTCCAGCCTGGCTTATTCCCCTATGTGTTGTAAAATTCTTTCCTAAAAGTTTGTGGCATATATGGGAATGTGGTGCTTTAATTAATAGATTAATTATTGTTTGCTCTATTTATTGCATTTCGCCTGAATTTATTAGGCGTTGTGGTTTAATCATAAATTAAATTGCAACAAAGTACGTTAGCAAGGTTTTATCTAATTAAAACCGGTAACCCCCAGGGGCTAAGTCTCCCGAGATATTCAGTACCAAACTACTGGGTGTGCATTGACTTGTTTGCAAAGTCAACCAACTGATTTTGCACCAATAAGTTTTTTGGCGACCACAGTGGGAGGAGAAGATTCATAAACACATTGTGAACTTTCTTCTTCATACTTTCAAAAAACCAACTGTAAAATAGAAACGGTTGCTTTTATGAAAATGCCGGATACACGTTCTAAAAAGAATAAGGAAGTTGCTCAGGAGGGAACAAGTTTCCAAAACATGGAAATAAGTTATTCAACTCCTCCGGAAAATAGGACGCAGGGTAACAATGGTGAATCAGTTCACCATACTCATGAAGAGTCAAATGGAGAGACCCCACAAAGGGAAAGCTCATCTCCAAGTAATACTGGTCGTGGACTTGTACAACAAATGTATGGAAAGTTTACAGAAATAGTAAAGAATTTACTGTTAGAAGTCATAGAGAGTCAGAGACAACAATTTGACTCTAGCCTACGAATCGGCCAGGGTCTTCACAAATATCCTCCAAAGGATAAGTGAGGAGAATAGAGAGATCAACTCTAGGCAGATCGACATGATACTTGTAGATATCAATGATACTATGAGTGCAACTTTCACGGCAATGTCGACATCTCTTGCCACTGAAGTAGTTACTCGTCTAGAACCACTAGTCGAAAAACACTATCAGTTAAATGAGAAACTAGTTAAGGCCTTAGAAGAGGTCCCATTGAATAGAGCAAGAGGAAATCCTGGTATAGAGCCAGACGTTCCTCCACTAGGTGAATTTTACTTGTCAATTGTTGTTATTAATAATGAATATTTCTACTTTTAATTCTTATAATCGACCCCTGCAAATGTATATATCATTAAATGTATACTTTTAGAATAAGGTATATATTCACAAATTCGAATCATAAACTAACCTTCAACTCCAACTGGGGCATCAAAGGTGGAAAATGACGCATAATTGAGGTTTATAAGATATCTACTCCCTCGGTTTTCATTTGTTCTTTCTATTTTGACTTTTTTTCTCTCAAAAAAATTCTAAATAGAAAGCACAAATAGAAATTGAGGGAGTATAAGTATTAGTTAGGATCTCCCAAACCTCGATTTTCATTTTAACATTTTTCTGAATACAACAAATTAGGTGGCCCAATGATTATATTCTTCTACTTTAGTCGCTATAATATTAGTTCTCGTATCAACTACTTCTGCAATAGTCCACTCACTCTCAAAAGATTCAAATTGAATAATTCAAGTCACTCATTTTCTTTTATAGAAAAAGAAACAGTCTAACTTTTCATATTTCAAAAATCAGTAAAGATTTTTCCTTTCAAAAAGTATGTAGTACTATAGAGGGTTTGTAACTTTTTTATGATTATTTCTTTTAAAAGTACGGTGCTACTATAGAGGGATCTAATTTTTTTTAGAAAAGGTTAGTCACTGAAAATAATGGGGAGTCCATAAGTTAAGCTGGAGATAAGACTTGTGTATGATTCGAAAATGTAAGCAATGAGCTCGAACTAATACCATTTAATTCTATAGCTTTTAATTTTGTAAGTTTTTGTTAGATTATCTAAACTCCTCAATTTGGAGTGATTCCATTGATCGAATATAAATTGTCACAAAATACTTCTCGTCCTAACTATAGTAGGAATTCGAAAGATATAACGATAAATTTATACAAATTATATCCTAAACTTGTGAGAAATATTATCTTAATTATATTTTCTATCAGTTTTCTTTGTGGTCCGTTTTTTCAATGTCAAAGAAAAGAAAAAGTAAATGTAAGCAGTGACATCATAGAAATTCCAAAGCCAACCCATTAGTTCATGTTCTCCAGATTAAAGGAGACTCTCCAACTAAACAAAATGATCATCATTATTTGGTTAAGGATTACTTTTTAAGGACAATGCTATGAAATTCTAAACAAGCTGTACACCGAAGTTTGATTATCCTACATTACACATATCATATACTTCTATAATACAATCAAACCTAGGATCCCTGCCTTCATATACGTGTGCATCAACTCTTCTACACTTAGATCTGGCAAAATCAATAGACTCCATCCACATAAAATTTTTTTGGCGACAAAATAAGGACAAAAATAGTGTTCCACTTATTGCTTGGGATAAAATTTGCACCCCCAAATCCGTTGGAGGACTTGGTTGACACAAAACCCTTCCAATGAACCAAGCATATATTGCAAAACTTGGTTGGAAACTTCTAACAGACCCAAACAATATCTGGGTCAAGCTAATAAAGGAAAAATATTTGAACAAACAATTTTTCTTCACTTGCTCACCTAAACCACAAGATTCTCCTATTTGGAGAAAAATCCTCCAACAGCAAAACGTCCTCCGCAAGGGCATCCGATGGAAAATTGGAGATGGTAATCAAATCCTCTTCTGGCTTCACAATTGGTGCTCTCATGATAGCCTTATCAACATGCTTGACATCCCCCATGACCAAGTCGATATTTCTTTGCGCCTAAGCAATTTCATCCTCCCCAATAGAAATTGTTATCTTCAAAAACTATTTGCCCTTTTGGCCGAACATATCGTCAAGATTATAAAAGGAATTCCACTTCCGATGAACCCCCTCCCTGACGAACCCGTCTAGGGGCTTTCCTCTTCAGGGGGAGTTCACAGTCAAATCAGCCCAATTGGCTAGCCCATAAAGTTCCTCTTCAACAAGCCAAATGGGAATATCGATGGATTTGGAAGCTACAAATTCCCCCGAAGCTACAAATTTTCCTATGGCAAATTTTTCATAACAGCCTCGGAGTTCGCCAAATTCTAGCTAAACGAAAAATCATCCCTTTTAATTACTGCAGCTCCTGCAACATAGCAGAAGAGTCTCTAGACCACCTGTTTCTTTTCTGTTAATGTCTTAAACCCTTGTGGGAGTTACAAGAGGTCAGAGATTGGCTACCCCATACTCTAAATGTCACCTCCTTGCTCACCACTCTCTCCACTCTTCGACCGAATAAGACTCAAATTGTAAAATTCATTTTCATTATCTGGAGCATTTGTAAAGAAAGAAACGATGTCATTTTCAATAACGTCACCCTTAATGTTCATAAAGTCCTACACAAGGCAAAATTCCTCCACAAAGAATGGACCCTAAGGGAGACAGTTGACAACTATTTCTCCAATGGGTCTCCGTTTTCACCACCACATCCAAATCACTCCACCACCCCCATCATCACAACAACACCATCCTCGTCGCCAGGGAGTCTCCCCCCCCCACAATCTTTCAAACTCAACTTCGACGGTTCGGTTCGTGGCAACACTGCAGCAGCATGCATTATTATCCGGGATTCACCTGGAGACCTCCTCACAGCCTCAACAATTAATCTCGGCTCCTCCTCGGTCTTCATCGCCGAAGCTACAACTCTTCATCAGGGTATTCTCCTTGCCCTCTAAAATCATATTCACCACATCTTCATCGAGGGTGATAATCTTATGGTCATCAACGCAGTAAAAGGCATCGGGTCCCCCCCTGGCAGGTCTCCAACATCATTCGAGACATCCACTACATTCTCAAAGATTTTCAGTCATGGGATATACGTCATGTTTTCCAGGAAGCAAACAAGGCAGCGGATTGGATTGCTAATGTTGGTCATTTAGTAGATAGTCATTTCTCTATAGTAGATTGTACTTCTTCTGCTCACCATAATATCCTTGTAACTGATAAGGTAGGAGTTTCCCTCGTGCGGAGGGTCTCCTAACCTTTTTTCTTCTTACCTTATTAAAAAAAAATCATATACTTTTATGCTACAAGCAACCTAATATTGGGTGTACCACGCTCACGGTACACTCGAGTGTATGATAAAATTTGTATATATTATACAAGCTAACCCAATAGGCCAATACAACCTTCTCAGTTGTACGTTATGTTGTGCTGCCTAGCTTATGGATCATATAAGCTGCACTAAAATTTTCACAATATGATAAAAGGGTGGCTTGTCATAGGGTGAATGAAGCTCTAAGAAGAACAATTCGAATATCTATACGTATTCAAATGTAAAGAATATTACCCTTTCCAATAATATTATTTCTTTTATAATGTAAACTCTCAATTATTATAGACTAAATATTCATAATAACATAAAATAAATTACAAGAACCAAATTAGGGACCATGTTCTTTTAACAACCCTAGCAAACTCCATATAGTCGAATTTCCTAAGTTTCTTCACAAATATAGTGGACATCATAAATATATTGCCTCCATCCTCCGCAACAAATTTGACCTAGGCTCCATCAAGAATTTTAACTTGAGCCTAAGACACACTTGGTCAAGTAAATAGGTACAACTTTAGAGTTGTACGTGAGTTCGTATGCTCTTACTCAATCATTGTACATTATAAACACAAAATCCCACACAAAAACTAATAACGGTAAACATGGGAATATGCATTTATACATGGTGAGAGTTGTTCGTGCAAAATCAGTTGGTTGACTTTGCAAACAAGTCAATGCACACCCAAGTAGTTTGGTACTAAATGTCTCGGGAGACTTAGCCCACAGGGGTTACCGGTTTTAATTAGATAAAACCTTGCTAACGTACTTTGTTGCAATTTAATTTAGGATTAAACCACAACGCCTAATAAATTCAGGCGAAATGCAATAAATAGAGCAAATAATAATTAATCTATTAATTAAAGCACAACATTCCCATATATGCCACAAACTTTTAGGAAAGAATTTTACAACACATGAGGGGATAAGCCAGGCTGGACAACTAAAGGGAAGACACGAAGGGAGTTACCTCCATGGTTCCTTGCTTCAATCGGAGAATTACGGGACTCGTCGCGGAGCATGTTCTACGTCTAAGGACTAAACTATAACCCCAGAAGGGGTTGGCTAGGCTAGAGCTAGGCTACGCTAAGAAAAGAGTAATTGCAAGTTGTTTTGTGTGTTGTTGTTTTTTTGCTTGACGATCGTTCTTCTATTTATAGAGAAGCATGATGCGTAACTTCCGTGCTTGCTTGGAGGGAAAACATTTGAATCATTTTTTATTCAAATCTCAACCGTCTTCTGGCGCTGAATAACTGTGGCCTTGCACGTTCTTCCTTATGTGAATCCGTCTAATGATTGCTCTTTAACTACCTGCACGCTTATCATTCTTGACTTTCATCTCCTGATAGTCTTGGCAATCTTCTCCTATTGACTTTGACTTGTGTTGACTTTGTCCACTGGGCTTCATGCTCTTGTTGGGCTTTCATGTTAAGACGAAATTAAACCTTTTGAGGTCTAATACAATGTACCATAATAAATGTTATTGGGCATCTAAAAATGATAGTAACAAATTGCCCCCCTGATTTGTGGAGTGATGTACTCAGCACCCACAAATTATGAGCAGAGAATGACTTTCAATGGTTATAGCCAATGTCATCCAGTAGTATTCTGAATGTGACTTCTTCCATTGTTCTAAGATGATCGATGAACTTTATTTTAGGATGACTGAATTTGGTTGAGAAGAATAACCTTTCGTGCATTCCTTCCCCCTTCTTTCTAGCCATTGTGAAATTCATTAGGAAATTTTCTTCAAGATGTGAACTTGTAGGATTATTTGGAGATAACAAACAAGGACTTACATCATAGGTCATGAGATCATACCAAATCTGACATGCGCATTTGTATTGTTCCAAATCTCTTGATGATGACCCATCCATCAATCTATAGACTTTTACTTTTTTTGTTGTTCCCTTGACAAAGAACCTCTTTAGATATCTCCAAGGCATGTTAGGTTTCCACATTTCTTCCGTAATGACTTTGCCCCATGATTTGCAACCCAAAAGAGATGTAGCCTGATCATTCCTTTCAAGTTTAGGAAATATCCATTCTTTCACGAGATCTAAATTGGACCCTATTTGGAAGGCCTTAGATCCCTTTTTATTTTTCGGATCCTGCTGTATGACAGGATTATCCCCGAAACATTTTTGGATAGAAGAAGCCAATTTGGTGGATTCATTCTTAATAAATTCATCTTTATCTCCAGATATGACATTCAATGCCTTGTGATGATTTGGGCATTTTGATGGATATGGCATATGTTCTGGAGCAGCTTGACGAAAAATGTGGTTATATGTGCAATCCATTTTAATTAAAATTTTGAGTTTTAAAGGTTACACATATATATAATGCATTTTGATGCTTTAACCGTTTAATAATTCTCCCTAACCAATTAACTTTATTAGAGCAGTTTTTTAAGGGATGCGAGTCTTAATTGGACACGTGTTTGTTTCTATTTCACTTTGGTGAACCAAAAACTGATGTCAAAACAATTAAGTCATTGCAAATATGTGAAAATATATTTAATAAGATTACCATTTGAGGTAATTTCATAACATTGATATAATGATTTATCTTTATGAAGATAAAATCATTACTTACATTTTAATTAAAAATGCTTGGGTCTAGAGACAACATTTGGAAGTGATTTTTACACACTATATTTATCATAGCATTACATTCGTTGATTTCCAACTCGCGCCCTGCACTACTCCTAATAACTGTGAAGTAGTAATCTTCTCCAGGGGAGTTGTTGAAACTTGCCTTGAAGATAATCCTATGGTAGCTGTTGTCCCAGGCGTATCTCCTGTCGATCAGTGCTATATACATCCAAGGAAGGAAATATTCTTGGGCCAACAGCTCCCATAGTTGGTAGACGCACTTAAAAAGTACTATCCTCCCTTGATTTTCGTCCTGGCCTTCTTCTATCCTCACCACTTTGAGGGAGGTCTGAGTGCAGGAAAGAGTTAGACTCTTGGCGTAGACCCAATTCATCCTTTGAGGTCTTGGGAAGTTTAAGATAGTGGAAACTTCCTTGCCCCACTTCTTACAAACTGTCAGCAGCTTGTCTTGTGATTCCCCATCTAATTCGGGCCATATGTGGGTGGACAAGATATGTACCGATCTTTGTAGCGCTTGACTCCACCAGCCCAGGGTCTTCTGGCCCTATTACAAGTGCATCGCCAAAGATGCGCGTCATTTGATCTGCCCATCTAGCCCTCTCATTTGTGATGAAGGCTTCTTTGTCTTCCTTTATGATGTTGAGGGCGAAGCGATGATTGAAACAATCATCATCAAACTCGGCTGCCAAGTTTGCATATGCTTCGTAATCCATTTTAATTTTTTGAAATGAAAATGTGATGGTGGGGTGCTATGGCCAAGTCCCTTTAAATAACCAAGTCATTTTATTTAAAGGCTATTTTCATAATAACTTCTAGGGTCAGTGAGTAATTGAGAACTTTGACCTCTTTTTTCGAGAAGTTTATGGATTTTTAATTGACTATTATTTATTTTAAGATTACCAATTTGTTGATAAGTCTTAAAATTAATATGTCACTTTTTAGGCGTTTGGGCCTATGCTTACTTCCTTAGATTCATTATTCATTTTATGAATAACAACCAAGTATGCAATTAATACATGATATGAAAGTATATTGTACATTGATAAAATAAGATTTATTCCATAAATGAAGTAAGTCATGAAAAAAAACAGTTATCAACAATATTAATACTAAGTACATTGTTTATTAAAGAAAATTTAAACTGCGTACGATGACTAGGATTACTAATTATCTGCCATGCTACTTGATCGATCAAGTGCGGAGATGAGCGAAATTGATGGTGATTTGTGGCTCCTCATGCTCATCAACATCAGGATCATCATCATTGGAGCAATCCTCATTCAATAGCATAGGGATGCCTCTTCCTGATAAGTACTATTGCCATAAGAGACATGTACATTTGTATTATATGAGTTTTTTGAAACTCGTATTTTCATCCACTTGGACTACCCTATACTTTCTAGTGAACACGCCCAAACTGCTTTCACAAACTATGGACCTGTGATACTATATTGTGAGTTCAGGCAGAATATGTTGTTTAGCAATGCCCTTTCCCCATGCCTTGCAAATGCTTAGGAGTTTTAATAGATCTCCCTTTTCCATTTTCGGCCATAGATTCAATGCTAGGAAGTGGTTGCACTAGGCCTTTGTTCCTCGGAATCTCCAGATTGGACCTTTGGGTCTTTTCCGAAGAGTCTTATGATTTTGAGTTGCCATTTTTTCATCTCCTCTTCTCTAAACTCTTCTCAATCCTCTTGTGTGATGTCCTTATTGAACCGGTGCCTCCAACATTCACCGGGAAATGGTAGAGGAACAACCTGTTGGTTAGCCATACTCACAGATGTTTTTGGATTTGTTGATGGTAGAGTAAAAATATTATGAGTAAAAAATGCTCAAGGTTAAGGTAGCATATTTATAATATGATAACTATAATCGTTGTCCCTATTTGTTAGGGGTTAATGGGGCGATTGGTATTATCTGTTTAGATAATTATGTCACGTTATATTTTTATAACTGAACTTAATAACTTTAAGTCATGGCCCTAGTGGATAGGAATGGGTTTGCCCATTAACTCCTTAATGTGTCATGTCACTGCTAGGGATTGACCATTGGTGACGTGTGGAGTTAGATGGTAATTATTACTTTTTGAAGTAACTAGCATCCCAAGAGTCACTTTATTTCTTCTTTTATTTAATCTTATCTGTGAATTTTGCATTATTTGATTTGACAGTTATTTTTGAATAACATAATATAATTTAATTCGCACAATTTTGATTGGGCAAAATAAACAATGCAAACCAGATATGAGATTAAAAAAATTTGGACTGAGTTGAGAAATTTTATTAATTTAAAAAGAAAATTTACAACCTAGATTAAAATTTTTTATCTTAGGATAAAAATTTACAAAATTCGTTTAGAATTTTAGAATTCTAAACTCTAGGCCTATGTCTAATCCCTTGGAGACCGTGGCTTGTCGCCATCGGTGTCTTCATCCTCCTCATCATCTCCAGCAGCGGCATCGCTGGAGTCATCGCCAATAGGATAGAAGAAGTGTTCTTCTCTGGCGAAGGGTTCTTCGAGGAGATCTTCCTCGTCGACCCTCAACCGCTTGGCGGCAGGCTCATCATCATCTTCATCCTCATCCTCTTCATCATCATCAGATTTGTCTGATGATGGAGGGGTACCCTCCTCGTCTTCTTCTTCCTCTTCTTCTTCCTCCTCTTCATCTTCTCTCTCTTCCAGTATTTCTGGAGGAGGGAGAAAGGGTTGGTCAACCTCTTGTGGATTGACCTCTTGAATCCCTGTGATACAGGATTCAACGGATGGTTGAGGCGCATCCATATCTGGCGAAGAAGATTTAAGAAGGTTGGGAGATGAAAAGGATTTCTTAGGGGGTGTGGTTTCAAGAGATGAGTAGTGTGAAGATTTCCTTACACTTGCCCCTTTTTATAAAGAGATTTACCGTCTCTTGAAAGACGAAAAGTTACGCCCTTTGGAAATGGGCTTTAGAGTAGCTGACCTTTAGGAATGGGCCTTTAAATCACGCGCCCTTTAAAAATGGGCTTTTTGGATGACTTCAAAACCTTATGTTTTAATTTATTAAAACTAGGCCTTATCATGACCCAATTACACATGGTCCAAAATAAAACGTATCACGTATTGTGCACGTGTTCTCTTTTACTGTTCTATTTTAGGTGTCTTCTATATTAATACCCTTTTCAAGGATTTTAGGAAAATCGGAGAGTTTCAGACAAATTTAATTCTCTTTCTAAAAATTCACAACCATCACCAAATTTCAATTCAAATTTCAATTCACCATGTCTAATGAAAGAATTCGTGATGATGAAATTCGTGAAGCACTTGCCAAGAAACGTGATGCCATGCAATCTGAGGCAGTCCGTCAATTATGCAACGCCATTAGAGTGAACCTTGGGACTTATAAGTCTCAGGTGTTCCGGTATGTGAACAAAAGCTCTGACTCTAATACTCCTTTGGAGGAGAGGATTGCCACTATTGGTCCTTGTTTTCCTTTCAAGATTCAAAAACCAAAGCGCCAACTTGTCTTAGAGCAACAGTGCTACCCATTCTTGGACCATGTTATTCTAGAAGATAATAAGCCTAGAATACTTCCGTTTGCCCCAAAATCCCTTCAACATTTGCATTGGCCTTTGACCAGCAAACCTTTTAAAGGTTGGATTTCAGGAGTGGATGCAAGAGCATGGTTTTTGCGAATGAAACATTTTCATGACAAATGGTCCAAAAACAAAAGCTTCTTATGAAGCCATCCCTTTTGACGGAGCTATATCTACTGCCTTGTTGGCATGTTGGGACCCTGCCATCAACTGCTTCTTGTTCCGATGGGGACCAATGACTGTGACATTAGCTGATATTGCCTTTATTACTGGGACTTCCCCAACAGGTAAATATGGAATTGAACTTCCTATCTTTCACCATGTTAAAGAACATAATCAATTATACAGTCAATGCTTATCAACTTTTCGCCAGATTGCTAGTCCTTCTGCTAGTCCTTCTGCTAGTGCTAGCAAGTGTGGCTTTCAGAAATTTGTTGATTTCTTCCTCAATAAGGATACTAATGAGGAAGTTACTTCTCAAGAGGAAGTACTTTTTTTCACCTTTGCTTTGTCCAAATTGAAGATGTCTAGAGATGGAGGAGTAGTAACATTATGGCTATCTTTAGCTGTTAACATCTCCTCTACTTCTGAAGAAGTAGCTTTGGCTCCTGTTCTATTAGGACAACTTTATAGATGTCTTTTCAGGAGTAGAGAATCTTTCTAAGGTTTTGGAATTCATACCACTGAATCTCCCATATTCTCTACTGACAAGGGATTTGGACCCCTTTGACTCTTGACTTGTTGGGGCTATATGTATCTACCCTTTCTAATGGTTATCAAGCCCTTTTCTGCTTTTAAAGCATCTAAGGGTTCAGAGGAGGAAAATCTTTCTTTTGATCCCCTTTTGTTCCTCTCAAGTCTTGATGATTGTAGTTGTTATGGTGAAGTCAGCTTCAATCTTATATCTCCAGACGAAGTTTGGCATCCAAGTTTGATCTTTTCATACTTCTTGGTTTCTAAGTTCAATCCTGGTGTCTGGAATATTTTTCCGGATAAGATGGATGTTTCTGTTGCAGATGAAACTTGGCGCCATCAAACAATGTCTTCTTGGCTAAAATCCCTGAACATCCACTCTGGTTCCCTAGGGAGTGGAAACTTTTGGAGTAGTGTTCTTAGGTCTAGGGATTTAATAACTACTGAGCCTGAATATTTTGGCTTTGAGGCTTATAATCCACAGCTGGTAGCTAGGCAATTTGGATTGGTCCAAACACTAGCTATTCCTTACTTCTTGACCCGTAATGATCCTTGGACTTCAAGGGGTCGTTTTGAAGAAGATAGAGCCCTTCAGAGCAGAACTCTTGGCCTTACTTCCATGTCCATATCTCCTTGGAAATGGATCACTAAAGCTATTAGAGGCTTCCATCTGTGGTGGGATCATGTCTTCCCAAATGACTCAATGTGTTCTGATGCTTTGGCGAACTTTGAGGATCAGCTCTTCTTAGGCTGTAAGTAATTTTCTCTCCTTAGTTATTTTATAACTTTTTGTAGGAGTGAGTATTACTAAACCTTCTTTATGCTCTACTTCTGACTTTTTAGCAAAAACTGGCAAGAAGAAGTTAAGGGTGCATGATGGTATGACAACGGAGTCTAGATATGACAAGCTCTATTGGAATACCATAGACAAAAGGGTTCCTCCTCATACCTCTTCAGAGGATGAAGATGATGCTGCTTATGAACAAGGGATCTCCTATGGAGATGTTCAGTCTGTGGATGACATTCAATCCATGGGACCACTGGAGCAGATTGACCCTTTCAAAAGAGCTGCAAGGAAGGGATATTGTAATTGTCACTCTGCTTCCAAGGACACCCAACCTGAAGGGTTAGTGGAGCAACCTGAGCCTTTTAAAAAGGCTTCTAAGAAGAGAGATCATGGCTGTATTTCTGCCTCCAGGCCTTTAAGGCATTCCTACAGGAAACTTCCTAAATTAGAGGTTTATTCAGAGATACATCAGTATACCATCTCCTCTGATGAAGATGATGACAAAACCATATCTCAGATTTTCAAAAGGAAACTAGGAGTTAAAGCAAGTAAGAATCTGACTTTTACTCCTTTTATGAGAAGTTTCACTTTTCTGGCATACTGATTAATTTGTTCCAGGTTCCTCTGGTGCTGATGACAATGAGCCTAAGGTTATTAGTGACCCTTCTTTTAAGAAGTCATCACCTCTTGGCTCTATCAGCAGTGCTCCAGGAGACGCTCCCCAGGTAGCTGATCCAGAGTTAGTTTCAAAGGGTGGTTCTATTGATGAATTTGTCATCAATCATCCCATCTCAAGTGGTGCTGCCCCCAGGTTGGAAAATGTGGCTCTCCTTTCTTTGGAAGGATGTGCTTGCCCCCGATTGGAAGAGACCGAGCGATTTTGCGTGGAATCTCCTGAAGAGGAATTGTTTCATCATCTTGACGAAAATCCTTTGGAACCAAGTCCTTTAGATATTGTCACAGCAATTCCTTCTATCGCTAAGGATGAAGTTTCAAAGAATACTGTCCCTTTAGAGGTTACACTTTTGCGGAGCAGTACTAACCTTGTAATTACCTCTGTTTGCAAAGGCTCTTCATCGACTTCAGCATCTACTTCAGGGACTGGTCTGCCTCTCTTTCCTCATGAATTCATTTTAGATTTCCTCTATATGAGTCCATGTCCTCATAATACCAGACTTCACTCTCTTGCTAACTTGGCTTCTCTTCTTTATGATGCAGAGGGAAGCATTCAAGGAGCAAGTGTGATGAAAGAGTCTGATGGAAGGAAAGAATTTAGGCTGCAGACAGATATCATTGTAAGGGATCAACCTGTAAGTGATCAACCCACTTTGGCCAACAGTGATCATTCCAGTGATGAGTCATCGGCACACATAAAACAAGAAGATAAAATCTGGGATCTATGCTTAACCTTAACCAGCAACCCTTATGATCAGGCTTCTGCAAAGGCTCTTAAGCAAATTTTGGAATCCCTGATTTCTCAAGGCTTTGAATACTGGATGCCTTGTCTTAATTATGTTAAGGAAACTCTTCTTCTTCAACAATGTACTGCTGAATCAAGAGTCCAACCTCCAAAATTCTTAGCTCATAAACTTCAGGAAGAGGAGACTTCTTTGGAAGTCCAGGCTAAATCCTTCAAAAATTTCAGTAAGCAGATCCAAGATTCCTTGAGTTCTTGTGATCAGAAACTGAAACTTCTTTCTGAGGAGAGACAATTTTTACAAAATCGCCTGGCTGAGATAAATGAAGAGGAGGTTGATATCGTTAATGAAAAGTCTTCCCTCCAAAGCTCCATTGTAATTGAAGAGAAAAAAATACACCAAGGGCTAGCAAACCTTGCTCATTTGAGGCAAGAGATGTTCAAAGATATGGCGGTACAACAAAGCTTGATTCTCCAAAAGGAAAAACTATGTAATGCTTGGTCTGCCATAAAACACCTTAGTTTAGCTGTTAGACAATGTTGGAATGTTTAGTAACATTATTATTAATGTTATAATTTTAATGATCCCTTGCTGTTTGAAACAATTATGCATGTTTCTGTTGAAACATAGGATCATGTTGTTCCCATATAGATGGGTGATATTTCTTTAGAAATTTGCCATTCAAGGCTCTATCTTTTATGTTGCCATCTATATCTTTTAATAGATATGCATTTCCAGACATTTTCTTGTGAATGATGAAAGGGCCCTGCCACTTAGGTGACCATTTCCCTAACTGTGGATCTTTATAAGCTGCTTATGGCAGGAACATTTTCCACACCTTATCATTCTCCTGGAATTCTTTGGGCACTACTTTTTTGTTGTAGGCCCTGACAACTTTTTCTTTTTGGATTCTCATTTTGGCTAGGGCTTCTTCCTTAGCTTCTAGAGCATCCATAATTTCGATATTCATCGCCTGTGAATAGTCATCTCCTTATAATTCCATTTGTTGGGCTACCCTTGATGATCTTACATTCACTTCAGCTGGGATCACTGGAGTATGCCCATAAACTAAGTTAAAAGGCGTAACCCCTGTTGCTTCCCTTTTAGAGGTCCTGTAGGCCCATAGGGCGTATAGCAACAACTCATCCCATTTTCTTGGGTTATTATCTATGAGTTTTGAGATCCCCTTTACTATGATTTTATTGGTAGCTTCAGCTTGACCATTTGCTTGAGCATAGTAAGGCGTTGAATGCAATTTAGTAACCCCAAACTGGTTAAGATATTCCAGTAGATTAGGATTTCTAAAAACTGTGGCCTGATCAAAGGTTATAGTTTTTGGAATTCCAAATCTTGTAAAGATTTTTTTTTCCAATAAATTTATGACAACCTGAGGATTGAGCCTGTTGAAAGCCTGAGCCTTCACCCACTTGGTGAAGTAATCATTTACCACTAGGATGTATGAATGCTTTTTAGAGGATGCAAGATTGATTTCTCCTATGGCATCCACTGCCCATCCTCTGAAAGGCCAAGGTTTAATAATGTACTTAAGTTCTGAAGCCGGTGCCCTACTGATAGGCCCAAACTTTTGACATCTTTTGCAACCTTTAGCATAGTCTATACAATCCTTTCTCATTGTAGGCCAATAAAAGCCATGTTCATGCAACAACCATCTCATTTTTAGGCCGTTTTGATGAGCACCACATAACCCTTGGTGAATTTCTGCCATGAGGGTCAGAGCCTCTCCAGCATCCACACATTTCAAAAGTAATCCTTCAGGATCCTTTCTATGTAGTTCACCGAATTGCATGCAAAACTTAGTTGCTGCCATTTTGACTCTATTTGGCACTTTTGTCCCGATTGGGGTCCTGGAGATAATGAATAATTTCGTTTCTCCAGTCCATTTCCTCCCTTAATATTGAAATTCTATAGATTTCCAATATATCCTCTGATCTTTTTTGATCAAGTTCAATGAGAGGTACTAGGAATTTCTCTTGGAGAATGATATCTTCATTTTGTGAAGGTATCTCCTCTCTAGCAGAAGCTATTTGGGATAGCTGGTCTGCTACCTTGTTTTCTTCTCTAGGAATGTGTATGAAGGTGATTTCCTTAAATTGTTTAGACAACTTTTGTACTTTCTTACCATATTCCTGATATACTAGCGATATACTTTTGAATTCCTCATTTATTTGATAAATGACTAATTGAGAATCTCCATATATCTTTGCTTTCTTAGCTCCCAATTCTAGCAATATGTCTAGTCTAATTAATAAAGCTTCATATTCAGCTCTATTGTTGGTGCATGGGCCCTTCAGGGCTACTGCTAGTTTAGTTGGAACCCCATCAGGAGATAAAATATATATTCCAGCTCCTGCCGTTTCTCTGGTGTTGGATCCATCAAAGAACAAAACCCATGGAAGGATATCTTCATCAATGATTCTTGAGTCACAACACGGATGGGTTGCCAAGAAGTCAGCTAAAGCTTGACCTTTTACTGCCTTTTGTGGCACATATATTAGGTCGAACTGTAGTAAATGTAAACTCCATTTACTTAGCCTTCCTTTTAGAAAAGGTTGAGATATCATATACTTTATGACATCTGTTGGAGATATTACTTCCACTGTAAAGGCCATGAAATAATGTATGAGCTTGATGGATGCATCATACAAGTACAAACACCATTTTTCCGCCATAGTATACCTTTTCTCAGTGTCATGCAGGATCCTACTTAAATAGAATATAGCCTGCTCATGTCCCTTCTCATTTTCTTGAGTAAGGAGACTACCAATGGAATCTTCACAAGCAGACAGATATAACCTTAATGGCTTCCCATTCTGTCTTGGAGGCATCAATACGGGAGGGCTTTCCAAATCTTGTTTGATTTGATCAAAAGCCATTTGATGCTCCTTATTTCATTTAAACCCTGATTCATGTTTTAATCTTAGCAAAGGTAAAAACTTTTTAGTTTTTCCTGCTAAGTTGGCCATGAACCTTCTAACATAATTAACCTGCCCAAGGAATCTTTGCATTTCCTTCTTATTAGAGGGTGGCTTAGCAGCCAACACTGCTTTTGCCTTGTTTTGGTCAATTTCCATTCCATTTTTATGAATGAGGAATCCCAAAAAGTTACTAGCTTTAACTTCGAATGCACATTTGAGTGGATTCATATTTAGGTGATATTCTCTCATTCTAGTGAATGACTTAATCAAATGCTCTTTATGTTTTAAGAAATCATTTGATTTTATCATGATGTCATCCACATAGACCTCCATGATTTTACCAATCATGTCCTTAAAGATAGCATCCATTGCTCGTTGGTACGTGGCTCCAGCATTTTTCAATCCAAATGGCATGGCTACGTATTCAAACAAGCCTAATGATTTTGGACATCTGAAGGCCGTTTTATTACAGTCTTCATGTGCAATCCTTAACTGGTGGTACCCTACATACCCATCCATGGAAGATATGTATTCATATCTTGATGATGCATCTATTAGGAGATCAACCACTGGCATAGGGTATTGATCTTTGGGGGTAGCTTTGTTTAAATCCCTAAAATCAATGCAGATTCGTATCTTGCCATTTTTCTTAAAAACTGGAACTATATTGGAGATCCAGTCAGCATATAGGCAAGGCCTTATGAACTCCGCCTTGAGGAGTTTGTTTATTTCCTCTTGTATAGGCTCTGTTAGTTCAGACGCCAGTCTTCTAGGACTTTGGGCCACATGCTTAAATTCTTCTTTGATAGGTAGTTTATGCTATATTATTCTCCTATCAATTCCAGGCATTTCGTGATGTTCCCAAGCAAAACAGTCCTTAAATTTTTTTAGAATTCTTATGATTTCCTGCTTTTCTTGGGTAGTGAGGAGCTTACTTATGTAAGTAACTCGTGGATTTTCATTATCCCCTAAATTTATTTCCTCTAGTGGATCATGAACCTCTTGTTTAATATCCTCACTTTTAGCCCATACTTTCTCATCCTCCTCTTCTAAGGATTCAGTTTCGTGTAAAGTTGAGTAACATGCATTAGAATTTATAAGAAAATCCTCTTGGTATTTTCTAAAAACTAAATCTTTCATTACTTGATCAACAATAGGGGTAAACCCATTACAACATTCTTCCTGGTTTATAAACATAATAAACTTTTATAAGGAAAATACATCCTAAACTCTACAAACTAATGAGAGCTAAGTGTTGATCATAGTCTGGCGCCTGTTGAATATATTCACATTTTGATTGAATGTCTTCAACTTCTGGGGCGTCATTAACTTCTTCAATGAGAATTGCACCTGAGTTTTCTACTTCTTGGTGAGTTTGTGACTCAAGTTGTAGAGCAACCTCAATTTTGATGGTAGGAACTGACTTTAGAGAGTCCCTAACAAAGACAGAATCAGGAGATGTAATTAGACAAACTTCCTCATCTGCTTGAACCATCTCGTAAGTGTCACCATTCCACAAAATTAAAATTTGATGGAGTGATGATGGAATAGCATAGTTATGATGTAACCAATCTATTCCTAGTATGGCATTATAGTGAGTACCATTTTCGACTATGAAGAAACTGGTATAAGTGGTTTTAGTTCCTACTCTTATCTTTAAGATAGCCATTCCTTCCACTTTTTCCGATAAATCAGAAAAACCAGTTATGTTGATTTGTATGTTATGCAAATCTTTTCTCGTTTTCCCTAATTTTCTGAATACAGAGAGTGGCATAATATTAGCAGTAGCTCCTGTGTCTACCAATACTTTGCCTAATCGGACTCCCTCAAAATCAACATTTAGGAATAAGGCTTTAGTGTGCTTATTATTGACATCAACTGACCTAAAGATTTTATCTATGATTAACTTCTCTAGGTTAGCTTTTAGAGATGTTTTGTTAGGCACTTTCTTATGAGGTGCATTCAAATAAGATGACAAGCTTCGAGAAGAAGTAATTTTAAAATTACCTGCCCTTTCTTCCTTATCAACTTCATCTGCCCATGATGTAGTATTGGTCCGGGAATTCCGTTGGTCTTCTGATTTCTTGAACTCTGTTGGTAGCATGACCACATTGCACTGCGTGTCTTGTTCCTCTCCCATTTCTATTTGAGGTTCGCTCATCAGTGGATCTCCATCCAGAATTAAGTCACTATCAGAAACCAATAAGTCCAAATCCTCAGATCCAAACTCTGAATCATAGTCCTCAATAAAGCCATTTCCCGGATTCTCTTTCATAAGAGAGTCACTTCCCTGAGGCTGCTGGTCACCACTCTTTATAGGTGGTGAATCATGTTGTTCCTTTTCCAAAGGTAACAACTTAGTGATTCCAGCTTGTAACGCCTTCTCATCAATTCTGATGTTTGCTATAAGGGATTCTTTCACATTGCGAGTGCTGATTTGCGCCCTTGCAGCAGCAGCTTTCATACTCAACTCCTTCATCTTTATTGTCCTACTTTTAGGAAAGTTTTGGACGTCTGATAATGGCCATGTCTTAACTGCTGGCTTGATATTTGGCTTCACTTGGCCCCCATGGGAATTCACCCCTCTTTTAAGAATTTTAGGCACAAGAGTTTGACTTGACTCCCTTTCCTTCCCTATTAAGAGAGGGTCTGAACTGGGGTTGTCATGTTTCCTAGGTCCTTGACTTCTGGACCTTTTCTGGAATGGACGCTAGTATGCAGGCACATAGGTAGGATCATTTAGAATGATCTGAGTTCTAACCATTTCGAAGGTTAGCCTATCTGCACATGGTGAGCACATACCATTTCTTAGGGCCTTCAACCCTTCTATTGCCCTAGTTTGCAATGGGAATTTCTGAGCAGCCTCTTTGTAGGTTTTAGCTCTTTCCTCAAACATTATCGGGCTTGGAGCTAGGTTGGCATTAATAGGCATCTTAGCTTTGACTAAGTTGGCCTTGTAGGCTTCTAGCTCCATGGCATGATGTTCCACTTCTGAGACAACCAGTCTTTTGAGACTTAACTGCCTAGTTAGGAACCCTCTGAAAACTTGGCATTAGTTTGTGGTATGCGATCCATTCATATGCCATCTGCACATATCCTTCAATCCCTCTTCATTGGCTATCTTTGGCATAACCAAGATTCCTTCGTCAAGCAATCTGTTGAAGAGTTGGTTACCTATTTCGGTAGCTTGAGATGCCTGCAAAGTACTAGTAAAAACATGACTAGTCTCTACCATTCCACAGAATAGTTCAAATGGTTCATCCATCCCAACTATATTAACATCTTCTTCATCAAGAAACATAATATCTTTCTTATCAATTTCATCCTGGATTTTATTTCTAAAAACAATGCATTCAAAAGTGTCATGAGTTACTGCATCATGCCATTTACAGTATTTTTTACCCTTAACTTCCTCAGCAGTTCTTATTTTATGTCTTCCTATCAGTTTTATCTTTTTGTTAGATAATAACCAGTCGAAAATAGCATTAGATTTCTTAGCATCAAAAGTATATTTCCTCTTTTGTTCAGACTTCATATCTTTTGGCGCCATAAATTCTTTCTTCTCTAGGGGAGCACACTTATAAGGTACTCCTTGAATGATTTCTGCCACGTCCACTTCCTGTGCATTTTCAAAGTGGAAGGGCTCGTCATTCTGAGCAAAGAAGTTATGGTGTCTTGCTGCGCTTTCAGCTTGTAGGTTCCTTTCATATCTCACACCCAATTATGCTAATTCAACAAAATTGCCAAAAGCATGACCATCGAACCTTTTTCGAATCTGAATTAACATTCCCTCTTGAGCCATTTGTACAAATTCTCTTTCAGGGATGCTAACATGACACCTGATCTTAGCCATTTTGAATCTAGATAGGTAGTCTTCTATAGACTCTCCTAACTTTTGTTGGATTCTAGCCAGATCACTTAAAGTCACTCCGGGCTCAGTGCGTGCAAAATGATTTATAAATTGCACCTGCATGTCTTACCATGAGTGAATGGAATTTGGCGGTAAATTAGTATACCACCAAAAAGCAGTATCAGTAAGAGACATGGAGAACATTCTAAGTTTTTAGAAATCATTGTCAGCTACCTCCCTGCATTGACAATTGAACCTAACTAAATGCTCTTCGGCAGAAACTCTATCATTGCCTGAGAACAAGGTAAAGTCAGGTATCTTAAACATTCTAGGAAATGGATTGGCTTTATCAATCCATTCAGGGTAAGGTTTTTGACCAATTTGCCTCTGATTTTTCCTAGAAGTATCCCCTACTAGTCTTTGGACTAACGCCTCAACTTGTGCTGCCAATTGATCCCGATGCATTTGTATTCCTGGATATCACATGTTCCCGTTTCCCATGTTTCCCGTGTGATCATATACATGATTAGGGTTAGGTTTGAAAGGTTGATTTTGATAACCTCCCATAAGGATCTCCTGATGTTGCATAAAAGCAGGATTGGTTGCACCTTGCGCCATTTGCGGTGGGAATGTTTGTCCATTTGTGGGCATCCGCTGTTGACGAGCGCCAGTTGCTTGGGCAAATGGAGCTTGGGGTTGATTATACCCCGGGATATTCCCATAATGCGACGTACCAGCCATAGTTGGTTGGTTCTGAGGCGTGTAACCATAGGGTAAAGAAGGACTTCCAGCCACATTTGGCTGGTTGAAAGGCGCATACGCATACGTTATACTATTGTTATTTGTAACAAAAGCATCTTGCCTCTGTCCTCCCTGTGATGGTCTAGATTGATGTGTGTTGTCACCAATTTGTCCACCACCCATGGGAAACGAAGGTTGGTGATGTCATGACGTCTGGTGCCAGCCTGGCTCCACGCCCGCTGCCATTTCACCACTTCTCCTAACGTTCCCATGATTACCCTTTCCATAACTCAAGGGTATGGCCCTTGTTTGGTGTGTATGAGAGGAAGTTTGTGGATCGCCTGAAATAAGTATATCTTTATTTTCAGGATGGGAGAAATGTATCCTCGGAGGGTAACCTAGTGGAGGAACGTCTGGCTCTATACCTGGATTTCCTCTTGCTCTATTCAATGGGACCTCTTCTAAGGCCTTAACTAGTTTCTCTTTTAATTGATAGTGTTTTTCGACTAGTGGTTCTAGACGAGTAACTACTTCAGTGGCAAGAGATGTCGACATTATCGTGAAAGTTGCACTCATAGTATCAATGATATCTACAAGTATCATGTCGATCTGCCTAGAGTTGATCTCTCTATTCTCCTCACTTATCCTTTGGAGGATATCTGTGAAGACCCTGGCAGATTCGTGGGCTAGAGTCAAATTGTTGTCTCTGACTCTCTCTGGCTTCTAACAGTAAATTCTTTACTATTTATGTAAACTTTCCATACATTTGTTGTACAAGTCCACGACCAGTATTACTTGGAGATAAGCTTTCCCTTTGTGGGGTCTCTCCATTTGACTCTTCATGAACATGGTGAACTGATTCACCATTGTTACCCTGCGCCCTATTTTCCGGAGGAGTTGAATAACTTATTTTCATGTTTTGGAAACTTGTTCCCTCCTGAGCAACTTCCTTATTCTTTTTAGAACGTGTATCCGGCATTTTCATAAAAGCAACCGTTTTCATTTTACAGTTGGTTTTTCGAAAGTATGAAGAAGAAAGTTCACAATGTGTTTATGAATCTTCTCCTCCCACTGTGGTCGCCAAAAAACTTGTTGGTGCAAAATCAGTTGCTTGACTTTGCAAACAAGTCAATGCAAACCCAGTAGTTTGGTACTGAATGTCTCGGGAGAGTTAGCCCCTGGGGGTTACCGGTTTTAATTAGATAAAACCTTGCTAACGTACTTTGTTGCAATTTAATTTAGGATTAAACCACAACGCCTAATAAATTCAGGCGAAATGCAATAAATAGAGCAAACAATAATTAATCTATTAATTAAAGCACAACATTCCCATATATGCCACAAACTTTTAGGAAAGAATTTTACAACACATAGGGGGATAAGCCAGGCTGGACAACTAAAGGGAAGACACGAAGGGAGTTACCTCCATGGTTCCTTGCTTCAATCGGAGAATTACAAGACTCGTCGCCAGAACATGTTCTACGTCTAAGGACTAAACTATAACCCCATAAGGGGGTTGGCTAGGCTAGAGCTAGGCTACGCTAAGAAAAGAGTAATTGCAAGTTGTTTTGTGTGTTGTTGTTTTTTTGCTTGATGATCGTTCTTCTATTTATAGAGAAGCATGATGCGTAACTTCCGTGCTTGCTTGGAGGGAAAACATTTGAATCATTTTTTATTCAAATCTCAACCGTCTCCTGGCGCTGAATAACTGTGGCCTTACACGTTCTTCCTTATGTGAATCCGTCTGATGATTGCTCTTTAACTACCAGCACGCTTATCATTCTTGACTTTCATCTCCTGATAGTCTTGGCAATCTTCTCCTATTGACTTTGACTTGTGTTGACTTTGTCCACTGGGCTTCATGCTCTTGTTGGGCTTTCATGTTAAGACGAAATTAAACCTTTTGAGGTCTAATACAATGTACCATAATAAATATTATTGGGCATCTAAAAATGGTAGTAACAAGAGTATTGATAGGATATAGAACCAATCTTGTGGCTTCATCCACTAGTTTCAAGATTGTTTTATATTATAGGAAAAATTCACAAGAAAGAGCTCAACTATTTCCCATTTTCTTTTATAAGTCCCAATTATAGGTTATTCCCTGCATGTCCCATGTTTAACAGTTTGTGATTTTTATAGGTCCTCATTTACTTAAAACCGGTTTAAGAAGGTTGATTTTTTTAAAGTGCGAGACCCACCCACCTTTTCTCCCTCTATCACTTCTCCTCCTCTACATCAGTTGGCCGGAAACCTCCCAGCCTGACCCCTACCTCCCAGCCTGACTCCAACCTCCAGCCTCACCCTCATTCTCTCTCCTCCACCCTCGCCCTCTCCTTCGCACAAGAAGCCGCCGCATCAGGCCGGAAAACAGGGCTGAGCCACCCTTGCCGCCGCCTTCCCAGCCTCACCTCTCATTCTCTCACACAACATCACCCTTAAACTCTTTCTCTCTCCTGTGAAAAAAAACCCCAAACCCAAACACCCTCACCCTTCTCTCTCTCGTTCACCCCGTCACCTTTCTCTCTTCATCTCGCCAATGCCGCACCGACACCCAGCTTCCCTCTTTCCTTCGCTCTCCTCCCTTGCACTGCTGCCCCATCACCCCTTGCTCGCCGGAGTTTTCTTCCCCTCTTTCCTTCGCTCTCTTCTCCGCTTCGTCTGCGCTGCTGCTGCCGCCGGACTCGCGTCGTGACGTCGCCGCCCTACTGCCCAGTCTCGTCGGTGCTCCATTAACACTCATCGGAGCTCTACTCGTGCAGCCATGGTGAGATGAAGATGAGAGAAAGGAGAGGAAATAGGAGGGTTGATATTTTAAAACTCACGTGCTCTCATTAAATTGTGAGCACGTGACGTGACATTCAACCTGCTATAGCAGGTTGGTTACCTGCTGAGTCTTATAAAAATCACAATATGTGAAACTTGGGACCTACAATGAATAATCCATAGTTGGGACTTATAAAAGAAGATGGGTAATAGTTGAGCTCTATCTTGTGAATTTTTCCTATATTATATTAATTCTATTCGCATGCTCCAGTGAGTTTAATTCAGTTGAAATTCGCCAACAAGACTACTAAATGAAGGCTTAAAAACCGTGCAAGTTATTCTTGCGATTAAAACAAAACCACATAAGATTAGGATGAGCCCCCCGTAGATTATCAGAGGACGGGGTTGGCGACGATATAATAAGCGAAAAAAATCGGGAGGGAGAGAGAGACAGAAAAAATGTGTGATACACAGATAGAAAGTTATGTCAAAGTGTGCTTGTCTTGCTAGTTTGCAAGTTAAATTTAGTTAATGAGGTTTTGAATTGAGGGTCTTCATATCAACTTAAAAAAAAACGGGTGTTGCTATTTATCGCCCGTATTTACTAAATACCGCCCGTATTATGTATTTTCTTTTTTACTTTTTTTACCTCAAAAATATAAAATTTTAGAATTTTTTTAGCTTGAATCGAACCAATTTTTCGTTTCCACCACGGTAGAACCGATCATTTTTTCCGTTTGGTGGAAACGAAAATAAATTTCGATTCCACAAGGAGGAACCAATGTTCTTTTTGGTTATACTATGGTGGAACCGAAAAAATCAGGCGGTTCCATGATGAACAATTTTTTTTTTTTGAAATTTTAGAGCATTGGAGGAGGAAAGGAGGAAGAGGAAGAAGAAGAAGGGGGTCTGCCCGTGGAAGAGCGTGGGGGTTGTGGGGGGTTGGGGGGGCTGCTAGGAGGGTTGGGGCTGCGCATGGGGCGGCTTGGGGTTGGGAGGGGGTGGGTTGGTCGTGGGAGGGGCTGCTGGGGGTTTGTCGGGAGGTGGAGTTGCGCGTGGGGTGGGGCTGGGCGGGGACTACTATGGTGTTTTTCTCTCTCTTTCGATTTTTGAAAAGTTGATACTGCCTGCTGATTATTTGAGTTTGGGCGTGTTCGACAATAGCTTAATTTTGAGGTAGCGTTTAGTGTTTGGACTAAGTCAAAACTCTAATAATGGTAAAAAGTTGTGTTTGGTGAAGTAGTATTTGGAGTAGCTTTTGGTGTTTGAACTAGTGTATTGGAAAAGCTATAAATATTAGCTTTTGGGGTAGAGGTTGCTTTTGGAGTAGCTTTTGAAGATTGAATATAGTTTATTTTTGTTATTTTTTTAAACTAACAGCTAGTTTCACCAAACACTAATTATTATAAAAGTTATTTTCACATCAAACTCTAACAGCTAATATTTGACAGCTTACAACTACAACAGATGATAGCTACTTCTACAGCTAACTGCTACCGCAACAACTACTTTTATAGAAAAGCGCTTTGCCACTTAGCATGGGAGTAGAAACTTATTAGGAGACTATCTAAATTGTACCTAACTACTTGTCAAACGTCAATCTATTGTGAATTTCATGTTTCCTTAACAACTTAACAAATTGAAATAGCGATATTTCGGAGATTGAATTGCTTCAGTTTCATATGGGTATGAGCAAATTTGCTGGATTGTTGCATCCAAGGACGGAACGAAACAATTACTTTCTCGGGGATCAAAGAAAAAATTTTAAAAAATTAGGAGGAGCCTATTTAATACTTTTACCTATTTTTGAAAAAATATAGCAAATTTTACCTTACTTTTTTTCAAAAAAAAAAGAAGTTGGGGGTGCCGAGGCCCCCCGCATGCATCCCTGATGTTCCGCCACTAGTTGCATCATTAGTCTAAAGTTTGGTAAGGAGCATCTATACAAATATATTAGAAGGCGTTCCTATCAAAGGAACGGTGCCAGTGGCACTCTTCTGAAACTTCTAATACACATGTTTATAATCTCAATCAAAAATATTAACAATGTGTCGTTACTAGGATTCGAACACATGACTTTTGAAATCAAATGTGAGAGTTTAACCACTAATCCCTTACAATTCCAATGCTTAATGTTTCAAAGTAAAACATAATAAAGTCTTATAATTATATGTAATTATAAAAACATGTAGACAAGCTTTTTGATCTTTAACCTTTTTATTAAGTAATAACATTCTCTTACCCAAATTCCATTGAAATTGTTACTTTTTTCTCCAATTCCTAAGAAGTTTTTTTTTGAACAACTTATCATGCCATAACGTCCATTTTCCAATTTCGCAGTAGACAGAATATTACGAAAAGCTAATATAATCAATTATGAAATTTATGAATATTAATATATTTGATAATTGTAATTGACCCGGGGCATCGCCCGGGCCAAAATACTAGTTTTCCATTAAAGCTTGGCAGTGATTAATCTACTCAATATATTGACAATGATAAATTTCGAGTACCCTTTGGCCAACTTCGTACGTAAAACCTGGTATCTGGTTTTCCCGGGTCGGGTATAAGCCATTTTTAATACATGAAAACGCAATTACTCGATTTTCGAGTACCTGACTAGCTATATGAGGTACAACTTATATATGATTAGTGGTGTAAATGAGGCTAAATCGTTGGTGAGCAACTCAACTCAAGGTTAGCTAAACCTTAATTTTTACTCAGACTATATTCAGTTAACTTATTTTGATTTATTTTAGAAAAATACATAATGATAAGTTAAGATGGGTTCCAATAAGTACTAACATCTTATAAATTAAGTTTCAATAAATTTTGATAAGTTTCGATAAATTTTAATAAGCTCAAATAAGTTGAGTAGACATACTTTTAATGTAATTAAAGAACAAAATTTGAACAATATTTTAAGCTTTTTTTTAAATATCGGATTCCAAACTTCGTGTATACTCTTGTATATCATTTCATTTATGCTCATAAAATAATTGTTTGTGTACAAGAAGCTAATTTATTTACATCTTCTCATAAAAAAGGTCGCAATTTTTTTACTTTCATTTTAATTTACTTCTTATTTTTATAAGATCATAAGCTTGTTTCCATACAAAGCAAGCTTATTAACTTGATAATATTAAAGAAAAGCCTAGTCCAAACATCAAATTTGAAATTAGCGTGTTTGAACATACTTTGAGTTTTACTAATAGCTCGAATTGAATTAAACTAACTTTAAACGAGTCTGAACATAAAGAGAGTAATACTCGTTTTAATTCAATTCATTTTTTACCCCAACATATGTCGAATAATATGAAAGACAATTGAGTCACTTACATCTTATTGAAGAACATCAAAAAACGACGACCAACTTATGGTCTCTACATAACCTACATTGAGCACACCTATAATGGATGAAGGACAATAGGCCAACTATGTTATCATTTTACACTTGTTTTATTGTTTAACAATTTCCCATAGATTTGAATGGAAGAGAAATTCAGTAATAGAAGTAGAAATTCAAACCCACAATACATGTGTTTTTTTTAATATTATGAGTTGGCTTCTATCTGCATCAGATAGATTACAAAGCCAATAATGCAACTTATGTCTGTAAAGGATAACACCCAAGTTGCCAACTTAAATTCTCCTCCATAAAAAAGGGGAATTTTTTTATTTTTATAAAAAAAATGATAAAGTAACAACAGTGTCACAACTTAACAACATGGGTCGTTGATAGAGGAGCTCTAGATTATATTCATACTATACATACATCATCATATCATATGATAGTATGATACATAAAAGAAAAGATATGTAGACATGTAGAAGTAGTATATTACCAGAGTGACCCCAACCCAATCATTCAGTGAGCCCATCAATAGGTGGCCCACAAAATTGATGGTGCAGATCAAAGTATTGAGTTTTAGTAGGGCCCACAGAAGTAGGGTCATTTATAAACCCACCACTGTCCACTGATATCTAATTGTGCCAGCAAAACCCAAATCATATTTAACCAATATTTTTTTCAAAAAAACCAAAAAAGTAAATTTATTTTTCTTTTATTTTTTTTGATAAGTAAAAAAAAAGGGAAGAATTAAAAAAAAAGGAGGAAGAATGATCCACCTGTTTGTCAGTGACAATGTACATTGGTTAAGGTGATTACCAGCAGCTGGGTCTCACCACCTGAGCAATACCTGGAACTGATAAGGTGTGGGGCCAAGGTCAGTCCTATTACCCTTTTGTGAAAGATATCATCTCTCTCACTCTCTTTTTTTCACTCAATTACATCATGGGGGTAGCTGTAATTCTGTAAACGTGTGATTGATTTACTGTCTTGGTAAAAAATCACCCATGATTTTCAGATTTTGAGAGCAGCAAATTTTCCACAACGGTAAGTCACTGCACCAGATTTTTGTGTTGCCTAAAGTTAGGGTTTAGAGGCGCCTTCTTTTTTCTTTTCTTTTTTTAACCTTTGTGAATTGTGAGTTGGGTGATTGGATATCAAGATATGTGGACGTAGACTAGAGCACGTTGTTTTTCATTTTTTTTCTCAAATAGATGTTCTATTGTGGTATAGTTTACGATCAACTTTAATAGTATATTTTCGCATACTTATGATTCGGATCTTGTTAGGATCGTTTCTATTTATATTTTTCAAAAATGTAAAGTGGAGGATGTGAAAAGTCAAATGGAAAATTAATTACAAAAATGAGGTGGCGTTATTTATGCATGTGAAAGTATTTAAATACGGTGCTCTCTGTTTGGTGCGTGCATAACAAGTGCGTCATTGAAGGAGTATCACGTTTTATAGGAGCGCTTGTTGTGGATGTGTATAGCACCGTTGTGGCCCTTGTGGGTACTTTCAAAGTCTATCATTCTTGGACTAGAGTAGTCCACCTCATATATATGTATAAACTGTAATTTAATCATATATAATGTTAATATATAACTAATTAATACTATCCCCTCGGCTTATTGTTTACCCCACTTGTAATTTGTTACCTTTTTAAAGAGTTGTATTGAGTAGATATAAAGTTGTATCTTGTTTTGTATGGGTAGAAAAACAAGTAGAGTGACACCGTGGAACCATAACACCTAATAAGAAATGGAACAATGATTTAGAGACAAAACTTAAAAAAAACGAAGCAATTTTTTAGAGATGGGATAGTAGGATCTTTTATGATCTTTACAAATTAAATAGAAAATTTAAACTTTGATAATCAAAAAAAAAATGGGGGGGGTTAGGATGGATGGGTTATTTGGTATATGTTGAGTTAAGGACTCATAAATTTTGAATTGGCTTAATTTAGTAAAGCAAGTACTAAGCTTTGTAAAGGGTATAATTGGACATATGTCATCTTCATCAGATAAATAAAAGGCCAAAAATTACAAAGTTTTTCTATAGAAAGAATTGCACAGACAATGATGACTATTTTGGTTGTGGAGGGACCTAAAGGTAACACATGAAACATGAATCAAGGAGGGAGATATCATATTTCCATTAAGCAAAATATACATAAAAAAAAAAGAAAAACAAAATTGAGAAAAAGAAAACATCTTCATTCACAACTAACAAAAAGAAAGAAAAGAAAAGGAACAAAATTAAAAGGCCAAATGTTAAATATTTTGCCTTCTTATCAAACCCTAAACCTCTCATCATATTAATCACACTTCAAAAAAAAATAAAAAAATCAAAACCTCAAATTAATTTTAGAAAAATAAAAAGATCATAGGAATTAACTCCCCCAAAAAAAGAAATTAAAATCAAACCTCACGTGTGCTACACATCAAATTAATAGCTACACAACTTGTTTTCTGACGATGGTTGTTTGGTGGTTGTGGTGGAGTAGTGATAATAGATTAATAGTAGTAATGGCTAGTAATGTTGATATACTGAGAGCAATTTATCATCACAAAAAATTCCTCATTTCTTTTGCCTTCTCAAGAATGATGACTATGACTCGTTGTATCATGTCGGTCATCACCATGATGGGAGTGGGACCCGCTTGCCTGCGAGTCGGAAATTCCCCCTCCTTGTACGTTCCGATAAGGGTTGAGTCCAGTGAGCAGGCCCAGATGCTGAGCCTGCTCACTGGAACTCATATTATGACCTCCTCCACCACCACCCCCACCCGAACCCATTGTGGGTCCCATTTGTTGACTAGGCAATAATGCCATAGGAGTAGCAAAATTCATGAAGTGTAACCCACTAGGAACAGTACCTCTATACAAGCCAGCAGCAGCTGCAGCAGCCGCGTTATTATTCACCGACGGAATTGTCCATATTGGGTCTCCACTCATTACCGCGGCAGCAGCAGCAGCTTGATTCCCACTATTTGTCACCATCCAAAAATTGGCAGCCGGTATTTGCCCATACCCTCCTGCTGCTGCTGCTGCCGCCGCCCCATATTCCCCTTCCAGTCTCCGCTTTCGCCCTCCTCCACCTTCTTCATCTGCCGCCTCAGACAGATCAAGCTGATTATTATTATTACTGTTGTTTTGACTGTTGTTATTATTATTGTTACTGCTCGGGCTAGTGTCATCGTTGTTGTTATTATTATTATTGTGGTGGTGGTGGTGGTGCTGATGTTGCTGGTGATGATGATGACTCGTAGTTGCGCATTCCTGCTTAGCTTGGAGCAACCCCGGGTTTAAATTCAACGTAGCAGTCTGAAAATTGAGGAGCGCGGACGACGGAGAAGTATCGGACGAAAGACCAATGCCGGCGAAGAAATTACGGCGAGAGGCGGAAGCTGCAGTGGTAAAATTTGGGCTAAAATAAGACGAAGAAGATCGAAGCTGAGAAGGAACAGACAGAGAAGATCCTGAGCTTCGTAGAGAAATATTAAGTGAAGTGAAATTGGCGGGGATTGTACCCGTACCAGTAGCAGCAATAACAGCAGGCTCAGCTTGTTGTAAAAGCCACTCAATGGTCTCTCCATCTGACTTGTGCCCTAACTCTCTTGTAAGTTGGAATACCCTTGCCGCGCAAAGTGCTGGCATCCGGATCCTCCGTCCGCGCCCGTCTACTTTCGTGTGCCGATCTTTGGTGGAGGTACGCTTCGGGGCCGGCTTCTTAGAATTCGGCCCCGAAGACAATTCACCTTCACCCTGAGGCTGCTGCTGCTGCTGCTGTACAGGCCCAGCAGAAGTAGACGGGCCGGGACCTGAAGGAGTAATAGCTAAAGATGGGTTAAATGGTGTTGTGCTTGAACATGCTTCTTCTTCCTTCTTTTCCAACAATTGAAAAGGAAAGTTGGGACGATGATGGTTATGGAAGTCATGGTGATGTTGTTGTTGTTGATGATGATGATGATCTCCATCCATAGTTTTTGTTGTAGTAAACTAACAGTATAAATAAATGAAGATAAGTACTCCAACTTCACACACACTTTTTTTTCCCCTTTTTTTTGTTTTGTTTTGGTTTCACTCACTCTTTTAATTTCTCTCTCCTAATACCCTAAGATTATATTCCTTTTTAGACAAGGAAGAAGGGAAGAGAGGGTTTATAGTTTAATTCCTGTGCTCTGGTGGGCCTTATGGGGATCTCATAGATTATATATCTCCTCTTTCTTTCTTTCTTTTTCTCTCTTAGAAGTATTACAATTTACAAGTGGTTTTGTCTGAGAATTGGAGGTGAGGTAGGAGGGAGAAGGATGAGAGAGATAGGGATAGAGAGAGAAAGAGAGAGAGAGAGATGAGATAAGGAAGGGAGGAAGCTTTAAGGAGCAAAGATAATGAGTGGGAATTATGGAGGATGAGCTTTAAAAAGCAAAAATTTTTAGAAAGGATTATGCTTTATTTGTTGTTGGGTATGGACTTATAAAATTCCACAAACTACAAACTTTTATATATATATATATATATATATATATATATATATATATATATATATATATATATATATATAAGAGAATAAATACTTATATGAGAAATGAGAATGAATTTTACGCGCTATAACTTTAATGAACAAGTGATGTAACTCTAATGAAAAAGTGATGTAATTCCAAAAAAGAATATTAGAAAAAAAAATTCAAAAAAAATTTTTTTTTTTTGGAAAAGTTTTTCGGGGTATAAGCTACAATGAACAAGTGTTGTAATCCTAATCCAATCATGTGGTTGAGATTCATTCTCATTTATCATATAAGGAAAGATTCTCATGTGATTCGCTTCTTTATATATATATATATATATATATATATATATATATATATATATATATATATATATATGCACTATGTACATATTTTAGTGCCACTTTTATTCTTTTATGAAGATTTTTTTTTTTCAAAAAAACCTTATGTTGTGAGAAATTTTCAAAACACCAATCAATATCTGTAAATTTACAAAAATATCGTTCTTTTTTCAAAAAATTCCCACATAAAAGACAGTAGTGTTTCATTTATTTCAGAATGGAGGAAGTATTATTATCTAAACATATGGAATATAAATGAGGTGAAGCTCATAAAATTTCATTGTAGTGATGATTATTTATATTTTGAAATGGAAAAATCAAATGAATATAAGAATAAAAACAAGATTTAAATGGGAGATTTTTTTTATAGAAAAATTACCCTTTATTGAAAAAATGATTTTAAGGGTGTAATCAGGGAGGTATCCTTTTTATTGTGGTTGGACAGACCCTTTGGTTCAGAATCCACGTGAGGTGCTCTTTTTATCATTCAATCCATAAAGACAATGGTGGCCGGGTAAGAGAAGAGAATGGGCCCCACCCCATTCTCAAGTCAAGAAAATTCTCCTAATCAAAAATAAAAATAAAAATAAAAATAAAAATATGGAAAGATTATAAGGTGGGCCCAAACTCCATTCAAGTAATCATTTCAATCTAACTTTGGCCCTTTCTCCTTTGTTCTGCACCTTTGTTGGGGTAGGACACCTTGGGATTCCTCTCTCACTTTCTCTCTCCTCATTTCTTTTTTTCTTTTTTATTTTTTTTTATTTTGCTCTTCTCATTATCTCTTCCCCACCTCCAGGTTTCTGGGCCTGTTTGGGCCTCCACTCAGGTGATTTTTGAAGAAGGGGAAGTTTGGCCATATTTTTATAGGAGGTTTTTGTTTTGCCCTACTTGATTATTATTAGCAAAAACAGACCAATATTAAGTTTAGTTTTAATTCTCAAATCTGAAAAAGTTATCATTTTTTTGGCCTTTCATTTGATCAAGTAAAAAGGACATGACTAACTTGATTGCTAGTAGGACTAATCGTGATTCTCTTTTTGTACCCTTAGTATACTAAAATATGCTTTGACCAAGAATTACAGAAACACCTGTGTCATTTGTTTTTCGAGAAGAAAGAGGGAGTGGTTACTGGTTAGGTTTCTTTTCTTTTTTTTGTGTGTGTGTATTGCATTAACTTTGAAGTGTGGCTTTAATGGTTTGGGTGATATTGCATAGTACTATAAGCTACTCTCCCGCTTTCTTTTCCTGTTTGGAATCTGAATGATCATCTCAAATTTAATCCGCGAAAAGCGGTTTTAATTAGCTAAAATCAAATCTAGTCAGCAAAATTTAGATTTAGAGAATTTGCAGAAAACATATCTATACTAATATATTAAAAGGCGAACCTAAACAAGGAACAATGTCACGTGATGCTTTCTTGTTGTACACGATTCGACCCCCTGATCACAAACATATATACTAAAATCTTAACCACTAAACCAAGTGAGACTTAATGTTATCATTTTAAAGTAAAATATTAATAAATGAAAGATATAATTACTTGGGGCATAGCTCGGGTCTAAAAATTATTTAATCACTAAAAGTAAGTGGAAATAAATTCACTTAAAAGAAGAAATAAGTTTTCGTATGTAAAAACAGTACAGTTAGTAAAAGAATATTTAACTTCGACAATATTCAAGTGAAATAAACAAAGCTTTAATTTAGTCAATAGATGAAATAATTAAGTAGAAACCAAATTCTCTTATTAATAAAATATATCTTCTTGTCCATATACTTACCTGCGGAAGTTTAAATTATACTCCCATAAGTTCTCCTGCATTATGGGAATAAGGTTAGTTTGCTATATCGATATGGCATTGCAATTTAATTAATAATTTTGGGAGTCCTCACCAAAAACTACTAACAATATCCTATAGTACTATAGACCAAAGAATGGATTAAATTAAAAAAAAAACTAGTTACTCCAAAAAATAATAAGTAATATATGTCTCGTACATTACTTATTTTAATTTGATAATTATCCTTGCGAAAATAAGAAAAAGGACAAAATTAGTTATAAGTTTGATAAAAGAAAGGTGCACATCAACTAAAGACTAAAGTAGAGTGGTGATATAGATGACAGCAAAGACAATTTAACATATTGTTGGATCAAGTGAAAAGGTGATTAATTGATCTGAAACTTTGCCAGGTCTCCTACTGTTTACTCTCACATGCTCTAGTATGTTTGCTGTATGGGGATGGAATTAAGAATGAAGAATATCCCACTTTTTTTGTTACCAACAAAATTTAATTCCCACATACCAACAATTATTAATACAACCAAAGTATTAGCTGATCTAAGAGAAAAAAGGCCTAATTTGTTAGATTATATACAGCTTATTATTCCTGCAATTTATAACCCACAGAGAGCACGCCGGCCAGATTTTGAGGGAGAGAGAGAGCCCTTAAATTGGGATGCTAATCTGCTATATGCTTTGTTTGCATATATATTCTTAGTAGGGCCTAATTTTTATGCATGGCGGCTGCCCCCCTTAAGCTGACGTCTCCACCCTAGTAATTTTGGCAAAGAAAAGGAGTCCTTTTTCAAATTTAAATAATCATGGCAAATTAATTAGTTATATATCTTTTTTTAGGTACAAATTCTTATGTGTCTTCTACTTTTTTATTCATTACTCATTAGTCCTTTGAATATATATTCGAATTAGTAAAAGTATTAAATCTAAATGAGCAAATAAAGAACAAAATATCCTTTCATAACCTGTTTCCGAGTGTATTGAAAACATGTTAGACATGATGTTTTAAGTATGGGAGAGGGGTGTATGAGATGTTAGAAATTTGGAATGCTTATTTATACACATTTATAATCTGAAATTCGAGATTGGCAAGTCAAACAGTAGAGCAAGCTATCAAAATTTCTATCCTTTTTTAGTTCAAATTGCTCTAGAATTCGATAAGAAGATATTATGTTCGTGGCGTATTACAAACTAAGTCTTTGCAAAGATTCAAAAGTATTAAGGAAAATTTTATGAGAGTGGAATTCAACCACACATCTTACTACAATAGAATCTAACTTTCCTTAAAAGACTCCAATTCCGGTGTTAACGTGTCCCTTTATCTCTAGTCAATCAAAATAGTTTAACTCAAATACCATTCAAAATAAACTATTGCTCATTAGATTGGAATAGAATGAGTAAAATATATCAAATAACATTGGCTTTACTTCACTCCTTATACAATTAAACCTTCTTATTATATGTGAAAATCTAAAATTTTCCCTCTTCATCTCTCTCAAACCATGACCTCCATTATTGATTTTTCGAGGGCTTTTATTAGTCTTACCAGTGTTACGTAAGCCTCAATTTTTTGTTATGTTTGTTATTTTTATATCGATTAGGGTTATATTTTAGGAAAAATTGACATGAATAATCCCAACTTTCTCTAGGAAAAATAAACTATGTTAACGGCTTTTATCAATTGTTTGGTTTATTTTGAAAGATCCCCTCAATAGTTAGGATTATCTATATATCTATATAAAGCTAAGTACATTTATCTTACATGTCAAGCTCATATTAATTCTGCCAAATGTCATCTACAAATTGATCCTCACAAGTTATATGCCACGTGTAGTGTTAAGCTGCAAAATCGCTGATGTGTCGCTTCCACAATGAAAGTATGCGTGTGGCATGATGTGTATAATCTCCGGTAATCATGGACAAAATAATGCTTAGATGGTAAGTTACTGCTAATTATGCCTAAATTATAGGAGAATATCTCCATAATTGATTTGGGTTGAGATATCTCCATGATTTTCATGATTGCTTCCCAGTAATTCATTTCCTCAAAATGCTATAAATAACCGCCCAATATTATGCCCAACAATTTGCATATTCATTTCGCCCAACTATTCTTTCAAACTCATACTTGCACCCACATTCAATCTTCAATGACATAAATCATGCCATAAGAATTCTGTTGTGTGTGTGCATACTTTTTTTGATCCATCTCTCCCTGAAAACGAGCCATACCCTAGAACAATTTCTTTACTAGGAGAAAATCCACGTTTATCTTCTTTGCAGCATCAACATCTTCTGGAGATGCCACATCAACTCTCCCTGCATATTCTCCAGAAAATTAAAATGTGCATTCATTCTAATTATAATCTCAATTCTAAATTCCTAATTGATAATTATACTACTAACATATCAAATAAATTCTCACTAACTGTTAAAAGTTAGAATCTTGATATTTCAATAGATTTCTCTCTCACTAACTGTAATAAATTAGAATATTTTCAATAGATTGGCATATTCATTCCAACCTCATGTTATTGTTAAAAATAATTCGAATCTTGATGCTTCTCACTCACTGTTATAAATTTTAAGAATTATATGACTCATTTTAGTACTTATAATTATATGATATCTAAATTGCTAAAAACTACATGCAAACATAACATCATGCAAAACGTCATAGTTAGTCGAAAATCCATTTTTTTTCAAATAAACTTACCAAATAATTCCGATCTATATTGACCCATTTAGAAGATTAATTTCTTCGAACTCCATTTCAATCCAACTCTATTTTGCATGCGGTTTTAATTTAAATCTTCTTCACTTTGTAGATCGAATGATTTACACCTTGGTTGCATCGAGGGATTATAGTAACCATGCTTCAAATGCAAAGAACATAAAGATCAAAGGCGTAATTTCTTCATACAACCCACATGCATGAGTTTAATAATTGTTGTTGTTGCAAAAATCGATGATTTGAGAAGATAACAATTCAAGATTTCGGAGTATAATTTTGATGGATAATTAGTAGCTTTAAAGTTAAAAAAACGTAGCTACTTATATATGAGATAAGGTAATTTGATTTGCTTGAAATCTCTAAATTTTAGAAGATGAGTAGGCGTTTTTTCTTTACTTAATTTTTGGAGGTTTTTGATGGGAAATTAGATAGGAAGAAGAATGGTTGTTGGTAATGGATAATTGTTCTAAAAGAAGGTTAATATAGGGCACCTCAATATGAGGAAGAGGAAGAAATAATCTCATTTAAGTCCCCTGAATAATCTGAATATAGACAATTGTATAAGTTTGTGATAAAGTATAACAACTATAAAGTATTGTATATAAAGCTTAGGGTCTCCTAATGCTTTTTTTTTCCTTACCTTATAAAAAAAATTGTATATAAAGCTTGATATAAAGAATTGAATATAAAGTCTGTTGTCTTATTATATAAGTTTATAATAAGGTCACATAAAAACAAATACAATTTTCAAACACATTTATGTGGTTTTTATTTTTTGATGTATACATAACAAATTATCAGGATAACATTAGTTTTTAATTTCTTTGATGCATAATGTACTTGATATATGATGTATGCCTTTTGATATAGCCGAAGAAGATTTTGGGGATTGTGCTACATTACGATAAGAAAACAACTTTATACTGTTAACTCATAAGATCCCTTTATTGGATATATCTAACAGTACGACAATTATAATTTCAGTATTAAATCATACTGACTTAACGCCCGAAATCTTGATCTAAATTTTATAAGGAGCACCTTAATGAAAGATATATAAATGAAATATATTTTCTATTTAATAAGTTAACTCACATATTTTTAAATGATGGGAAACGTATTTTCTCTTTACTTAGACTAAATTATATTTAGTTCATAGGCTTAATTATAATATCTCTACTTCTGTGACTTTATTATTTTGTTACATATTTATGAACTTTACAACATGATTTTGGGGAACTATTATAAAATAATAAATTTATTAACCTAATAATTTCCCATGCAATTTGCACGGGTCAAAAACCAATAATAAAAATTTTATGTTTAAATTTATTATCAGCATATACTTTGTCCACCCACACATAAGAACCATGGTATTAGTGGGACTATACTTTTTTTTTGTATGTAAAGAAATTGATATAGACATTTAAATTGACTATAAGGAATAATGGCATAGAATTTACGTGAGTTTAAGTATCTATGAGATAAGTTTTACCACTAAAAAGTTAGTTAAAGTTAAATAAATGACCCTAAGTAGGTCCATTTTTTTAAGGTCCTTTCAAAGAAAATAAGTACAATCATACTAAAGCTGGGTTTGAGGTCCTCGTGGGAGCCCAATGGTTGGTGCTCCCACCTCCCAACCGCGAGGTCGGGTGTTCGACTCTCATCACTCCCTAATTTGGGGAGTTTGTTTAAATGTTTGCTTGTGGGTATAAATCCCCACTACCCAGCCATTGAGCTGGTGTGCCCTGCAGGCTAGTAGCCTAGCAGGGGTTGGTCTTCAGACCAATTATCTTTCCTGAACAAAAAAAAAAAAAAAAAAAAAAAAAAATACTAAAGCTGGGTTTGTTCAACTTATTTTAACTTATTTCAGATAAGATAAGATAAGATGAGATCAGTTCAGATAACGTAAGTTGAATAAAACGGATTAACTATGGTAGACAAAACAATAAACTCGAATATAAGTTCACATAAGATAAGATAAAATAAGAAAAGATAAGATAAGTTCAGATAAGATAAAAAAGATAAGATATGAAAAGTTCAAATAAGATTAGATGAGATAAGATAAGACAAAATAAGTTGAATCAAACGGACCTTAATTATAAATAATTCATAAGTCATAATCTTGCAGCAAAAGGGTCATAAGCCAGTTTTAAACTATTCTCATTACAAGATTCTAAATTTTTAAAATCACAAGGCCATAGTACACTTCTTTTGTTTTGAGGTCATAATATTAATCTATCTGAGTATTTAATTTATTTTGTTACATTGTCCTTCATACTCTAATTTATTTACTTATTTGTGTTGTTTAATAAATCTGATTAGTTTCGTTCTCATTATAGATGAATGAATTGATCTTTTGTTTATATGCATTGCACCATTTCAACGTTTTAAATTCAATATTATTTGATTTGATTAAAAAATCTGTTATGAATTGCTCTTTAATACAATTTGGCTAATCATATCGCCGATCCTGTTGTAATTTTAATATAATATTGTGTTTTCATATAAAAAATCGAATTATTTTTTTAATAGAAATTTAAACTAATTGTCTCCCATAGTGTCAAACAAACTATATTATGGAAAAAATAACTCTAAGATCCGAAAATAATAGGTCATATGGTGATTAGAAATATATAGCAAATCATGACAAAATATCACAATATTGATTTTTTTATGAGTGATTGGCTATTTAAATACATATTTCAACCTAAAATTCTAAGATACACCTCATTCACGAGTGTGATGCAATATAAATATAGAAATTTGAGATTGCTCTTTAATACAATTCGGCGAATCATATCATACAAAAAATAAAAATCTATAATAAAATAGTTTATTAAGATAGTGGGTTTGAACGAGACTGCAGAAAGGAGGAGCGAAAGTGGTTGCATGATTGAGTGCCAGTAGTGGTGTGAATTGTGATTTTATATGAGCCTTAAAATGAAGCAATGGGCAGAGCGAAAGCTTCTTCATTCAAACTTTTTTGTTTAAAAAAGTTGGTTGGTCACATGTTTTATCATAACAATAGCTACATCAGTCACTGAACGTACGGGTCATAAGTCGATTTTAAAATATATTTTAATACACAAATAAGATTATAAAAACTTTAAATCATGAGCTATTTAATGTGTTTTTTGTTTCATTTACGTATTTACAGATGTATATATCACGATTATAAGATTTTTAAAGTTTAAAATGTTGTAACAAAGGATTTTTATATATCATGAAATATAATTTTACATTTTATATTTATTTCAACATTAGATGCATGGATTCTAATAAGGATAAATTTCATGGAATTACCTTTTATAACAAAAAAATTTCAAAAAACTACATTATAATTTTTTTTTTTCAAAAAATTACCTTATAAAACAAAACCCGTTTCAAACGACCACCAATTGACGACATCCGTTAATTTTGACCGTTAACCCCTCCTTTGACCATCACATGATGGTCAAGTGAGTTTATTCAAAGTAACAAAAACTCAATTTCAACCCTAAAATAATTCAATACAAATCTAAGATTATGACTCACATGAGTTTTAATGAACTCATGTGACCAACATGTGATGGTCAAAGGAGCGGTTAACGGTCAAAATTAACGGATGTTGTCAATTGGTGGTCGTTTGAAACGGGTTTTGTTTTATAAGGTAGTTTTTTGGAAAAAAAAATTTATAAGGTAGTTTTTTGAAATTTTTTTATTATAAAAGGTAGTTCCATAAAATTTATCCTTCTAATAATTATGAATTCAATAAATTTGGAATAAAAACAACTACTTAATACAATTCACGTACATTATACGCGGGTCCAAATCAATTCTCTACATAAAACCTCCCGTGCATTTTTGCACGGGTTAAAAGCTAATATATATACAAGGAACTCCTCTTCAATCCCTCCTCTGGTTATTTACTCTACTGCTGCCGTTGTGCGTGGTTGGCAATGTGGTTTAGGAAGCCGCAGTAGAGAGAAAGAGGTTGAGATTTCTCAAACTCTAATCCAAAAAATTCTTTCTTTGAATAGAAATAGTTACATTATTTCATATTTTCACAATTACCGATGCATAGTTTCCAACATTTATATCTTTAATTATCAATTACTAAAACTTAAAAAACTTATATTAAAAAAATATACATTGACACAAAATCTAACAAGATTCCATATAACTATATTTTTCTTGAAATATAAATCAACAAAGACAATTAAAGTGTAAGATGTGAATAGATTACACTATGCAAATGGTGCAATTTTTTTCTAAGCGGATGAAATATATATGAATATGTGTATCTATATTTTTATTTTCCTTTTTGGTGAATACGTCTATCTATACGAATATATTAAAAGACGTGTCTAACAACGTATACACGCCACGTGGCACCTCTCTTACTCTACTAGAATTGTCCAATGTGTACATATGTCATGTCAACTAACAAAACTAAATTGGCTTGCAACAAGATTTGAACCCGTGACATCTTGTTATTACACATGGCACAATTATCATCTGAACCAACTTTTAATCATGCTTTAAATGTCCACATTATTATATTTGTACCTTTTAAATGTTGAGTTTTCTTTATTATATTTTAATGTTAATGGAAAAAAATGCATATCAAGTTCGAAAAAAAAAAGTACCCGGGGCAACGCCCGGGCCCAAAATACTAGTTCTAGAATAATCCAAAGTTGGGATTATTTTGAGAAGACTAGTGAAAGTTGGGATTATTCATGTCAATTTTTCCTATATTTTATGTTTTAATATTCTTCCTTCTTCTGATAGAGTATATTCTCCTGTCTTTTAGTGACTTAACTCCTCCTTATTGAAGAGACATCCTTCTTTAATTAGTCTGAAGATTAGATATCTAACCATTCAAATTCATTCTTTCTCCTACACTAATGACATTTATTATGAAAGATGCTCTGTCATTGATGATAAACCATAGTCAAGATTATGACATGGTAAGGATTAGTGTAGGAGTTGAAATCTAAGTTGTAAATGTTGTTTGGCTTATAATCAATGGTAACGGTTCTTTATATTAAAGAATAATCTTTATTATAGTAATGTAATAGAATCATTAAATACTAGATCAATATATATGACTATATGAATAATGTGGGAGGGAGCATATATCAATCAAGAGCAACTTTATTGAATAGTTGGAGGTGGGGTTATTTACTTTTACTAGTGTCTACAATGGATTGAAATAATTAAATTATTTGCAGTACAGATGGGTATCCCATGGGATCCAATAAGTGCACTTTTGTACCAAAAGGAAAGCATGAGGTAAAAAAGAAAGGAGAAAAAATTAATGGTAGTTTTCAGAATCATACATAGTTTAGTTAACTGCTTCATCATGATCATGCATACTCTAGAGAGGCCAAAAGGGGCCGGGCTACATGTTATATATTGCACGGTGGAAGTTTTTGAAGAGTTTAAGGTTTATATTATTTTGATGTGCTGCTTTTCTCCTTGTCCCTTTGCACTCACTTCTATCTACTCACACTAGTACATAAACTCACTTTGCGTAATCAACTTGTTAATCTAAGTTAAAAACCTTATATCTACAGCCTACAGGGGTTGTGAAAGGATATCATATCGATATGTGGTGCAATTCTAGAGCATTTAGCTGCATTAATTATACTTCATTATTTTTTAGTGCATATAGAATTTCATATTCATTATTAGATTTTATCATGGACATTCTTGTAGCTTTTAACCACCTTATAAAAAACGACTGTTTAAAATAATCACCTTATATATTCATTTTTTAAATAACCACCTTATATGACCTAATCCTTTTAAATACCTACCAATTAACATATTTCGTCAAGAAAATCGTTCTCAAAAAGGGTTTAAGAACGATTCCATTACCTCTACCTTCATTCATTATAATGTATATAAGGTTTAAATCCTTCTTCAAGAACGATTTCATTGACGGAATCTATCAATTGGTAGGTATTTAAAAATATTTAGGAATAAGGTGGTTGTTTAAAAAAATGAACTTATAAGGTGGTAATTTTGAAAAGTTGGATTTAAAAAGGTGGTAAAAGTAAAAAAAAAATTCCTTCTATTTAGTTTCTTTTACACCTTCAATAGTGTACTTTGGGTTTGTCTTGCTAGTTGATTAATGAAAACTTAATTATTTTCCATATATAAAAAACAAAATTAAATTTGAATAGATTATATGTGAACACATACATGCATGGCTCCTATTTAAGTGGAGATGTCAATTCAATACTACTTTAGCTAGTTTGAAATATCCTAAACTTTTGAAGTTTGATACATGCTATTTGATCAACGTAAATTTTCCAATCTTAATGTTTGATAGTGATATTAGGTATATAAGTTGTTTATTTGGGCAGACTCTATGACTATTGTCAGCATACATTATTTTCTCTTGTAATATGTTGAATCTTGATCGCACTATGTTTTGATGTATATCATCGTTTGTGTCTTATTTGGTACGTACGAAACCAATTAGCTAGCCCTCCAAATTAAAAATATGAAAAAGAAATTAACTGCGAGTCTTTCACTTATAAATGTGAAGTGACAAATTACAACTATTGAATGGTGCGACTTGTCTGTCTGTGGTACCACAAACTCCAATCTTATATGGTAGGTTTCTTGAAAGTACTCCATTATTTCATATTAACTGTCTTTTTATATTACAGGGAAGGGTTACAAATTTAGGTGTTACTTGTT